>LGRX02019717.1:0-20326 GCA_001247695.2 Cymbomonas tetramitiformis | reverse complement strand
GCTGTGTAGGGCATGGTGGTGCCTGGATGTGGAATGGGGTGAGCGGAAGCATATGCGGTGGGCGATGGGAAGGTTATGGGAGAGAACAGAGTGTGGTGTAGCTGCTCTGCGCTGACACTCATGCTGGGAAATGCCTCTGATGTCTGCTGTGACATCCTGATTGCTGAGCTGGTTGAGATCAAGGACTGGGTGTGGCAATAGCCACAGGTGAGCAAAGTGGTGAGTGCTCGCCTTTTGTTATTTAATTAGTCTCGTCCTCTTCGATGTCGCTCGCTGGAGGCGAAGGGGCGGGACTTCCAGGTGGAGATGGGGGAACCCAATCAGCGCCAAGGAGGACCCAAGGGGGGGCGTCGATCACTTGTATTGCCTGGAGATGCCACACGTGGTCGTAGTGTACTGGTGGGATAGCCAGCGTGACTATATCCAGGCGCTCAGTTCTCCTCCTCGTCGTCAGAGGAAGAGGGGGAAGGAGGACCGCTCCAAGGACCGCTCTGCCAGAAGGCGCCTGCCGGTGGGTAGGTGGGGTCTGGAGGGAATACCCACTTGATGGGTCCTTGCTTCCACCACGCTCTTCTGTATTCTTCTGGCGAAGGGGGTACTGCCATACACCGGCGAACTCAAAAATTCGCCAGGGCTCCGCGACACAGATTTCAAGTGCCTATGTATGCAGGCAGGGGTCAAGGAACTGCAACCAGAAAGCTCAGCAAGGTCCCAGAAAGCTCAGCAAGGTCCCAGAAGGTAGCCGGACTTCGTACACTCCCAAAATATTCCAGCCAGAGGGTAAACCAGAGGTGTCCAGAAACTGTCCAGAAACTGTCCAGAAGCCACTAAAAGTGCTGTTTTGGGGGGCTTTCCCAGCTGCTGGTGGCCGTGAGGGCGGTATTGGGGGGTTCTAGGGTGTTCTATGGGGTCTGGGGAAGGAGTTTTTGGTGGTGGGGGCTACTGTGGAAGGTTTCGGGGTAGGCTGAAAACGGGCTAAAACGGCTATTTTGGGCTGTTTTTGGCTGTTTTCCGCCTTTTTAAGGCTCTAGAAAGTGGGCTATGAGGTTTTCCTGGCTACTATAAACCGGGGAAACCCTTTAGGGTGCTCCCTGACGGTTGTTTGTAGCCTGGGGCAGACTTGGAAGTTAAGATCGGAAAACGAATGTTGACTTATCTGAGCCTGGTTGGGCCCCCAGTGTTAAGGGGCGAAAATATGAAGTTTTGGAGATGTTTTCCAAAGGATACGGCCGGTGTATACGAAAAAAAATGTACTTACGGAGGCTAAAATTGCGCCCAGATAGCCGGAAGTGCAGCTCTCCCCCTGTATTACAACGGAAGTTACAAAAGGCCCGTGGGCGAGTTGCGCAGAGGCGAAATCGCAGCACGCTGATACCAAATGTGCCAGGGGCACGCCGACAGATGCTCGGAGATATGTTTTTGATTGAACGTGCAAAGGTACACAATTCGGATTTTTATAATATACTGGATCAGGGCCAGATTGAGGTACAAACGATAATTCGGTTCCGAGTTCTGAAGGCCAAACACTTCTCAAGTGCTCTACTTATTCACTCGTCACTCAGGTTGCAGGGTCAACCACTCGAGAGCCGATGTCACACTTCGGCTCAACGTTCAGTTCCCGATCCGATCTCATTTCTAATTCCGATTCGTCATTCTCGATTCGGATGTTATGCCAACAGGCTGACACGATGACTGCCCCACAGTACTGTCATACTACTGTACTGTCATACTGTCATACTGTCATAGCGTCATACTGTCATACCGTCATAACCTTAATATCTGATATTCGATTTCATTGTCTTTTCAACCCCGATGCGAATCTGACCATTCTTCGAGGGTCTGACTGAGTTCCACGATGACACCCCCCACAGTACTGTCATACTACTATAGTGTCATACTGCCATAGTGTCATAGTGTCATAGTGTCATACCCCGGACATCTGGTATTCATTCTCATCGTGATTTCAAGCCCAATCTCACTGTCATCGTGCCAATCCCAGATTACCCCCGATGACACACATACGGACGCATAGACATATCGGCTCACGCTGTGCCTCCGGGCACACCGTGTGTGTGTGTGTGTGTGTGTACTTATGCCGGGGGGCTCGTGTTCTTTGACCCAGATGTGAGATACTGGCACATCGCTGTGAACGGGGACAGCCGCCAGGTGGAAGTGGGTTTTGGGAGGCGATTGTCCTTGGGGTGCCATTCTGGCGGCACTGCCTCTTAGAGAGCTCGGTGGAATTGTCTGCCTTTGCTGCAAGGAGAGGCAGAGGGTGATGAAGTCCACCCTCTGTGTTTTGCCTTGATTTTTGTGGGGAGCAATTAGGTGCCCGCATGTTTTCATTTTTTTACCATGGGGTGTCCATGCTGTGTGGTGTGACTGCATAACCATGGACCAACGAGTCCCATCCATCGAGCGTGAGCCACTGGGGGGCATGCCAACAGGATCCGCTTACTCTGCCACCTTGGGACCAACTATTGTTGGGCGACGATCGCTCACATCGTATCATCTTTCCATGCTGCTTTCCATCTGGGTTGGGAATGAGTTTGTGGTATCTTGTCACAACCCCGCCCTGCTCCTGATTTGCTTCTCACATCCACTGGGATGATGGTGGGCTGGCTTTTGTCGGCCGATCTCATGCCGTTCAGTGTGTGTTTGGATGATGGGATGTGGTTGTCCCTGTGGTACCCTTCTGACGGGTACTGCCTCTTTGAGGGCGTCGGGGATTCGTCTGCAGCTGGCTATATTTATGTCCAGTGCCTTTGGGCTTTTTCACCTGCCGGGGGACTGGTGATAGACAAGCGCGTTGTGATGGGGTATTGGCATCTCGTTGTTAACAGGGACGGCCACTGGAGTGCTTTGGATGATGGGATGTGGTTGTCCCTGTGGTACCCTTCTGACGGGTACTGCCTCTTTGAGGGCGTCGCTCAGGACCTGTGAACCACTTTGGTGAGGCCACCTCTCGAAAGTGGTGCACGAAAGTGGTTCATACAATTCACACTGCTGTAACCCGTAACGCGCCGGGTATTCTGAATTATTTATGACATAATTGCATATAATTTAGATTTGGGATCTGCCGTTTCCCGATATTCAACGCGGATGAATACGTGGCACATTGTGGCAGTCCGATCAAAACATTTGCTACGGCCAAAATCGCTCCTCACCCCATAATCTATGACGATGACGATGACACCCGAATGGTGTCATGGCATAATGATTAGGTTAAACACGGCCAGTGTCGGCTTTTACAGAATCGTGTCCGTTTTTGCAATTCCTGTCCGTTTTTGCAGTTCTTAACAGTGGTGTGTGCTGGACTTCGGGTTTAGGCTTAGTTATTATGGGCTCTGACTAGCCCCTAGCCTGACCCTGCTTCCGTCTCGTGTCCGTGACATCCTAGCACTGTACTGTACAGTAGTACAGTACAGCAGTACAGTCATCGTTTCACTGTCTGGGTTTCCGAGAGCATAAAGCTTCGGCCAGACACAAGTTATATGATTATCAGTTTGTTTCCTAGCGAGCTTAGCCGGACAGCGTATCTGTCTTCCTCGCAGGTTATAGGCCGCACCGGCTTTCCGGTGGTTCTGATGATGGCACAGCGCCTTGCTGTTGCCATGTTCGGCTAAGTAGGACGTAGGAGGGGTTGAGCGCCCACTTGGGCGGTGGTGAATTACTCTTGCGGTATGGCCTTTTGACTTGGCAGTGATGGCGGCACGCATTGTGCTCGCCTTCGCTGCACAGGAGATCAGTTGGTGACGGATTATTTTTATTTTACGGAAGCATCGTCGCAGCGAGAGTTAGTCTGTTTCGTGCGCCGCTGGCTCCGGCGAGGTCGTTCCACACGTGACTGATTTTGGCCGCTCTCATGGTTTCGCTTACGACCTGTGGATTTTGATCTGTCAGCTGAGGCTTCTACAAACTATCTGGCCGCTGTAAGCGTTCTTCCACCATCTCCCTGTTTAGCTCAACCTCCTCCCCTGTCTCTTCATCATGGTTGCCGCAGCAAATAGATCGACGCGGTCTCGCGTCCGTAGATTAGAAACGATTTTTGATGACGTCGGTGCGCAGCACGCTGCGACTCCACACACTCCGCAGCTGCCAGCTCCGACCACCGCAGCTGCGAGAGAGATTTTGGACAAGTGTAAGCAATTGGCTCGAGACAATTTCGACAGGAAGGTTGCAAAAACCGTTGCCACAAAGATTCTTGGCGACAAATCGGAGCGCTTTGCGGGAACAGAGGCGGACGCTGTGGACATTTTTTCACAATTGATGCATGAGCTCCGCGCGCAGTTTGTGCTTCAGTCGACGGCGTTTGCTTCCCTGTTTGACTTAACTGACATGGCAGTTGAGGCCAGGCATGAGGCAAATGAATTATTGCTCTCGGCTCTGACATTTCTGGCTCGCCCTGGCTCGCCTGCCCGTGACTGGCTTGAGGCCTCTGGGTCCGACGTTCCTGGAGATGGCAAGCGCGCTGCCCTTGAGGTGGTGCGCATGCTCCAGGAACGTTCGGAACCCTTTGACTCTTTTGAGTTGCTGCTGGCGGTCCGCATCCCCAGCAGCAAAGATCCTGACCGTGGCATCCGCGAGTTCAATGGCCTGTTGAGGGACGTTCAGCGTTCCCACAACTTGCCAGAGGACGCGGTGAAGCGGCAGTTTCTGAAGGCTCTCGGCGATTCATGGCTATACCGTGATTTGGCTAACTCTCTGGCTCGGGCTGACCAGCGGCAGGGCGTGTCTCTCCTGACTATTCAGGCTCGTGTGCGGGAGCAGTTCCGCCACGGCCTGAAAGTCTCTGACGCCCCTGTCTCTGCTCTGTCGTTCGGCGATGGCGCGTCTGACCTGGCTGCGGCGTTGTCCAGTCTGCAGAAGCAGCTGGAGCGCATGCAGCAGGACATTCGTGACCTGAAGCGGCAGAAGCGGGAAGGGCCTCCGCCTGCGGGCAAGCACCTTACCCGCTCCGCTGCCAAGCTTCATCGTGCTGGTGTTAAACCGCTTGGCACCGCTCCTCCTGTCTCGTTTGACAAGAAGAGGGGTGCCTTCGTGCCCCACTGCCAGAATGCGGTGTGTGCACAAAGTGGTTTAAAGCACTGGCATGCTGAATGCCCCAACGGCGGTCTTCACTCTGCCCACTATTGTGGTGCAGTTGAAGACTACGAGACTGACTGCTTGGCTGTTCGTTTCCAGCGTTTTTATGACGCGGGAGATGAGCACGCCTTCGAGTCGCTCTGCACGATGGAGGGTCGCCCAAAGGTGTGCGAGCTGTCGGCGCATTCTTTTGTGGCGGCTGAGCCCACGTCTCTGCGGCACTTTCAGGATGCGGCGGCTTCCGCTCAGGATGTGGCGGCTGACGATGACGGCGTGGCTCACTTTCCTCTAGCCACATTCCACTCGGGTGCACGGGGCTCGGTTCCGCCACCGCCTGCGGTTCGGGATCCCTCTGCACTCGTGGCTGGTGGTGTGCCTACGGCTCATGACCCACCAGTGGCTGTCCCTGGCTCTCTCGGCTTGCCTGGGTCTGTCCCATCGCTCCAGCTTGGCGACTCTGCACCGGCTCCGCTGTTTGCTGGCATGACGATTGAGACTTCTGACATTGGCTCTGAAGTCTCTGACAACGACCAAGGCTCTGACAATGGCTCTGGCGGCGGGCAGCAAGTGGCTTTTGACTCATTCGGCACTCTTGAGCATGACTCTGACAGGGGGGCGTCGCCACTAGCAGCTCCGATGTACCGTCCACGGGCGCCGCCGAGTTTTCTCCGGTGTGCATTGATGTCCTCGATGCTCTGCTGTTCTCTGCTGGCCAGTGCTACGGCGTCTCTGGTTGCCGTGGGCGGTGGTGACAGGGGCCTGGTTGAGCCCGGAGTCACCGTCCATCGGTCTACTGGGGGTATCTTTGCTTCGGATCCGCCACTTGGCTCTCTGGGCATCCGTGATTGGCCGCCTGACGATCGAGTTCTTTTGTCTCTTTCTTCAGTGTTCAAACCAACATGGGAATCTACTTGTCTGCATTCTTCAGTTAATTTACTTTCTGCTGTGGAACCGCCTTGCCCACTTGGGCCTGGTGGTGCTCAATTTCGACAAGACAGTCTGCAATTCACTTCGGGATTACTCTGTGTTTACATCCCATCCGCTGAACTCAGCTCTGCTGACCAGCTTCAAAGTGGCTGAGTTCCTAGTCAATCATCCTGGCAGCTTGATTAGCTTTAGCCCAGTAGTGGGATGACCGGGTCAGGACCCCGGCACCCAGCTAGAAGTGATCGGTTTCCACCGAGTTGCACGTAGGTGTTTGTTTGTTATCACGTAGTGGCTGTATACCCTGTACCTGCCTTGCTAGGTAGTCACACCCACGGGTGGTGTGCTGGACTTCGGGTTTAGGCTTAGTTATTATGGGCTCTGACTAGCCCCTAGCCTGACCCTGCTTCCGTCTCGTGTCCGTGACATCCTAGCACTGTACTGTACAGTAGTACAGTACAGCAGTACAGTCATCGTTTCACTGTCTGGGTTTCCGAGAGCATAAAGCTTCGGCCAGACACAAGTTATATGATTATCAGTTTGTTTCCTAGCGAGCTTAGCCGGACAGCGTATCTGTCTTCCTCGCAGTGTGTGTTTTTTTCAACTTGCAACTTTCCAACCGCGATACGCACGATATGCCTAAGCGCAAGTTTAAGCACGAAAACTTGAATGACGCTGAGATGATGGCTTTGCAAACGTCACAGCGATCCCAACGACGGACTCGTGATTCTCATGAAGCGAGTTTCATGAATAGCCCATCCGCCTTTCATGAGTGCGTGGAAGTTGAATACCTCCCCGCCATCAAGCCAATAAACAAAGAATGGACACGGAAAATATTTGATGATGTTCACGCGGATAAAGAGGTACGAGTAAAGCGCACTGTTGTTCCAAAAGAACAAGTGGCTTTACTCGTAGACAGCTTTAATCCGACGAACTTTATGCACGAAAAGAAGATCAAAAGCCGAACATTTGTCGACTTGTTTGCCGCGGGTTCCGAGATAAATCTAAACTTGAAACCAGTTTTAGAAAGTCGTTTCGGAAAGGCCGAATTCAAGTTTATTTCAGTGGATAGTGACACTCAAGCAAAAAATGTGAAGGGCTGGGTCCCTATGAACATCTTTCGTGTGCACGACAACTCTTCTGGAAAGTGTTGGGTCAAAACGTCATTTGTGCACCGCCTACAAGTGGAATGAGTGACGCGGCTATCATGTACTTCGCAGAACACTGCAAGGATTTCTGCGCGTTTTTGGAGCCAGACATGTGGCTTGCTGACCGTGCCTATCCACTTCGACGAATGTGGTGGGCGAAAAAGCAAGAAGACAAGCTCATTTACGAGCTCGAGGGTGTTCAAGGCATGCGCTGGATTGCGTGTGTGAAAGAGAAGCGCAAAGGCCAAGATCTCTTCGCAAAGACTGGTGTGCAACTAAGTGCTAAGCCAGCAATGAAAAAAGCTTACGCCGAACGCAAGCAGGAAGCACTAGAAAGCGCTCCTAGTGATGGTGGAGATGCTCTTGAGGTTGCTTTGAGGAATGATGCTTCATAGATGCTAGCGATACAAGGTCTCTCGGTAGGAACGCATGTAACATGGAACATACAAAGACACGTATCTCATATCATAGAAGTACATAATTTGAATTATGCACATATCGATGATATTATTGTACCGTGTATGCGTGAATGCGTGTGCGTGTGAAATGCTTTGTGTTATGCTCGAATTTGTCTTTGGACGGAGTGTATATTTGTTGTTGACACTGTTAAGAACTGCAAAAACGGACAGATTTTGCAAAAACGGACACGATTCTGTAAAAGCCGACACTGGCCGTGTTTAACCTAATCATTATCATGGTCAACCGACGCAGTCATGCGATGCTCGTTGTCATCGCGACACCCCCCCCCACTTCGTATGTTTTAAAGTTATAATCACGATCTCCGAATTCGCCTGCCAGGTCAAAGCCATCGCAGCACGAACATTGGTGCACATTTTCGCATTTTCGCATTTTAGTGAATGTAACCCTTTTGGATATTCGCTACATCGCGGCCAGATTATTGGCTGAAAAAAAAGGATTCCCACAAGGCATTTGGTTATTGGTCATAATGTCCAGGTGCTATAATGACCTGGAAGCTATCTTCCCAGAGATCTTCAAAATCGTAACGTTGAATTATAAGATTTATACCCCAGGCAAAATTCTGCTTTCACCGCCAGATTGAAAACTCTAAACTGTGAATCTTGCGGTTCGAAGCACTCTTGAGAGTGAAAATCGGTTCTCTACCCCCTTCGACCCTAGAAGCCCTAAGGGATGCCCCCCCTACGAAAGGTACTCACGAAAGTGGAATTAAGGGTTTTTGGCTCACCAAAGTGTACTCGGTCGATGCGAATACTCGATTTCTGGACAAAAAGATGCGCCTCGTCGAGATCTTTCTGCGAGGAAGACAGATACGCTGTCCGGCTAAGCTCGCTAGGAAACAAACTGATAATCATATAACTTGTGTCTGGCCGAAGCTTTATGCTCTCGGAAACCCAGACAGTGAAACGATGACTGTACTGCTGTACTGTACTACTGTACAGTACAGTGCTAGGATGTCACGGACACGAGACGGAAGCAGGGTCAGGCTAGGGGCTAGTCAGAGCCCATAATAACTAAGCCTAAACCCGAAGTCCAGCACACCACCCGTGGGTGTGACTACCTAGCAAGGCAGGTACAGGGTATACAGCCACTACGTGATAACAAACAAACACCTACGTGCAACTCGGTGGAAACCGATCACTTCTAGCTGGGTGCCGGGGTCCTGACCCGGTCATCCCACTACTGGGCTAAAGCTAATCAAGCTGCCAGGATGATTGACTAGGAACTCAGCCACTTTGAAGCTGGTCAGCAGAGCTGAGTTCAGCGGATGGGATGTAAACACAGAGTAATCCCGAAGTGAATTGCAGACTGTCTTGTCGAAATTGAGCACCACCAGGCCCAAGTGGGCAAGGCGGTTCCACAGCAGAAAGTAAATTAACTGAAGAATGCAGACAAGTAGATTCCCATGTTGGTTTGAACACTGAAGAAAGAGACAAAAGAACTCGATCGTCAGGCGGCCAATCACGGATGCCCAGAGAGCCAAGTGGCGGATCCGAAGCAAAGATACCCCCAGTAGACCGATGGACGGTGACTCCGGGCTCAACCAGGCCCCTGTCACCACCGCCCACGGCAACCAGAGACGCCGTAGCACTGGCCAGCAGAGAACAGCAGAGCATCGAGGACATCAATGCACACCGGAGAAAACTCGGCGGCGCCCGTGGACGGTACATCGGAGCTGCTAGTGGCGACGCCCCCCTGTCAGAGTCATGCTCAAGAGTGCCGAATGAGTCAAAAGCCACTTGCTGCCCGCCGCCAGAGCCATTGTCAGAGCCTTGGTCGTTGTCAGAGACTTCAGAGCCAATGTCAGAAGTCTCAATCGTCATGCCAGCAAACAGCGGAGCCGGTGCAGAGTCGCCAAGCTGGAGCGATGGGACAGAACCAGGCAAGCCGAGAGAGCCAGGGACAGCCACTGGTGGGTCATGAGCCGTAGGCACACCACCAGCCACGAGTGCAGAGGGATCCCGAACCGCAGGCGGTGGCGGAATCGAGCCCCGTGCACCCGAGTGGAATGTGGCTAGAGGAAAGTGAGCCACGCCGTCATCGTCAGCCGCCGCATCCTGAGCGGAAGCCGCCGCATCCTGAAAGTGCCGCAGAGACGTGGGCTCAGCCGCCACAAAAGAATGCGCCGACAGCTCGCACACCTCTGGGCGACCCTCCATCGTGCAGAGCGACTCGAAGGCGTGCTCATCTCCCGCGTCATAAAAACGCTGGAAACGAACAGCCAAGCAGTCAGTCTCGTAGTCTTCAACTGCACCACAATAGTGGGCAGAGTGAAGACCGCCGTTGGGGCATTCAGCATGCCAGTGCTTTAAACCACTTTGTGCACACACCGCATTCTGGCAGTGGGGCACGAAGGCACCCCTCTTCTTGTCAAACGAGACAGGAGGAGCGGTGCCAAGCGGTTTAACACCAGCACGATGAAGCTTGGCAGCAGAGCGGGTAAGGTGCTTGCCCGCAGGCGGAGGCCCTTCCCGCTTCTGCCGCTTCAGGTCACGAATGTCCTGCTGCATGCGCTCCAGCTGCTTCTGCAGACTGGACAACGCCGCAGCCAGGTCAGACGCGCCATCGCCGAATGACAGAGCAGAGACAGGGGCGTCAGAGACTTTCAGGCCGTGGCGGAACTGCTCCCGCACACGAGCCTGAATAGTCAGGAGAGACACGCCCTGCCGCTGGTCAGCCCGAGCCAGAGAGTTAGCCAAATCACGGTATAGCCATGAATCGCCGAGAGCCTTCAGAAACTGCCGCTTCACCGCGTCCTCTGGCAAGTTGTGGGAACGCTGAACGTCCCTCAACAGGCCATTGAACTCGCGGATGCCACGGTCAGGATCTTTGCTGCTGGGGATGCGGACCGCCAGCAGCAACTCAAAAGAGTCAAAGGGTTCCGAACGTTCCTGGAGCATGCGCACCACCTCAAGGGCAGCGCGCTTGCCATCTCCAGGAACGTCGGACCCAGAGGCCTCAAGCCAGTCACGGGCAGGCGAGCCAGGGCGAGCCAGAAATGTCAGAGCCGAGAGCAATAATTCATTTGCCTCATGCCTGGCCTCAACTGCCATGTCAGTTAAGTCAAACAGGGAAGCAAACGCCGTCGACTGAAGCACAAACTGCGCGCGGAGCTCATGCATCAATTGTGAAAAAATGTCCACAGCGTCCGCCTCTGTTCCCGCAAAGCGCTCCGATTTGTCGCCAAGAATCTTTGTGGCAACGGTTTTTGCAACCTTCCTGTCGAAATTGTCTCGAGCCAATTGCTTACACTTGTCCAAAATCTCTCTCGCAGCTGCGGTGGTCGGAGCTGGCAGCTGCGGAGTGTGTGGAGTCGCAGCGTGCTGCGCACCGACGTCATCAAAAATCGTTTCTAATCTACGGACGCGAGACCGCGTCGATCTATTTGCTGCGGCAACCATGATGAAGAGACAGGGGAGGAGGTTGAGCTAAACAGGGAGATGGTGGAAGAACGCTTACAGCGGCCAGATAGTTTGTAGAAGCCTCAGCTGACAGATCAAAATCCACAGGTCGTAAGCGAAACCATGAGAGCGGCCAAAATCAGTCACGTGTGGAACGACCTCGCCGGAGCCAGCGGCGCACGAAACAGACTAACTCTCGCTGCGACGATGCTTCCGTAAAATAAAAATAATCCGTCACCAACTGATCTCCTGCGCAGCGAAGGCGAGCACAATGCGTGCCGCCATCACTGCCAAGTCAAAAGGCCATACCGCAAGAGTAATTCACCACCGCCCAAGTGGGCGCTCAACCCCTCCTACGTCCTACTTAGCCGAACATGGCAACAGCAAGGCGCTGTGCCATCATCAGAATCACCGGAAAGCCGGTGCGGCCTATAACCTGCGAGGAAGACAGATACGCTGTCCGGCTAAGCTCGCTAGGAAACAAACTGATAATCATATAACTTGTGTCTGGCCGAAGCTTTATGCTCTCGGAAACCCAGACAGTGAAACGAAACTGTACTACTGTACTGTACTACTGTACAGTACAGTGCTAGGATGTCACGGACACGAGACGGAAGCAGGGTCAGGCTAGGGGCTAGTCAGAGCCCATAATAACTAAGCCTAAACCCGAAGTCCAGCACTTTCCATCGATCCGCGACTTTAGTATTCGCATCGACCGAGATCACTTTGGTGAAGATCCGCACCCTTTGGTGAATCACGAAACCTGGTTTGGTGATTCACAAAAGTGGAAAACCACTTTCGTGCACCACTTTCGTGAGGTGGCCTCACCAAAGTGGTTCACAGGTCCTGAGCGGGGAGATAGGATAGTTGGATGGAAAGTTGGACGGCCGGCCGGGCGGCCGGCCCACTTATCAAGTTGCACAAAAAACCAAAATAGACGCAGGATTAGGGTCGCCATACTTAAGCCCACACTTAAGGATGTAACGCGACAAAATAATTTTCCCCATACTTAAGACATGACGCCTTGTCAACGTCATACACTGACTCCCCCCTCCCCCCCAACCAGGGAGTCAGGGGATACGACCGAGTGACAAACCTTGACAATCGTATACGATTGTCACACATGAGTCAAGGGATAGGACCCAGTGACAAACCTTGACAATCGTATACGATTGTCACACGTGAGTCAGGGTGTCGGACCCAGTGACAAACCTTGTCAAAAAATTTACCGTGATATCACTCTAAGATTAATTGTTACTTAAGTACTCTGACGTTGTCTTGGAATCATTTCTTTTCGCTTGCGATTACACCATTCATTACACCTCCAATATGAATACTCCAAAGGGAATTGAAGACGCATTTGTTGAGCTTGAACGTATGCACATCGATTACGGAAAATGCCGTGTGTGTAAATCCTAGACTTGGTTTCTATCTCGTGAGGAAATGTTCATCGAACCTACGATGCTCAATAGGCATGACCCCTCTTATGCCAAGTGGAGGTTCATCCGCACCACGTGGGAAATGTGGTATTTTGAACTACTTGATGCGCATCGTTATGCTACTACTCTAACTCAATGCGTCGCTAACGCACTCACCCCAGTGACAATTGCGGTTCCCACGGACTACATTCCCGAGAAGATGGGACAATTTCAGCCTGAAAGTGATGATACCACAACGTGCAATTGTCAAGTTCGCTAGGGAATATATACGTTTGTGATATTTGCAAGTTCAAAACATTACTTTCAATTATGTGTTATTCTTAACTTTTTGCTATGGAATACTGCTTGCCTAGTACTCCAAATGGCTACCATTATCGCTACTTCCTCACCCGTGTGACGGTTCGAAATCGTAGTCTACCCATTCGTCCACATCGTTGTAGCCTGCATAGCAGGGACATTGCATGCTGCGTGATTCTTCAATGTTTTCCTTACAAGCCTTTGCTTCCCTTCCCCTATAGTTGGGTGATGATGACATCCGCTCGTCCATATACGGCCAGGGACACATGCAGACGTCGCTTCTTTGTGGTGTGTCGATTAGGATGCTTTGGAGAATCGCTTCAAAGTAAATTTGTCGGTCCAATGCACATATAAGGCAAAGGCGGCTCCGGTCCATGATTGTTCGAGAAGTGTGGTCTATAATAGTTTCTTTGTTTTTTTATACATGGTTTTATAGGTGTCGTAATTTCTGCTAGATTCGGTGACCCGTAGGTCATAACTTGCTCTGACTCCCGTTAGTTGTACCAGTACTCGTACAGTACTAGGTGACAGATACCTAGGTCACAGATCGCTTTATATTCGTTGATCTTGATAATCAGTTTAGACTTGTATGCGATTATTCAGTGACAACCGATATATTGTTGTAACAATATATCTCACAGGTTATGGGGTATCACCCCGCTTTTATCACTGCTAACTTTGCCATGATTGGCTAAGCTATTCCGCTTGGCGGGGCGTTGGGGCCTCGCGAGGTGTTGAATTGGAAAATCTAGAGCGTGCGGCTTGCGCGACGTTGCGGTGAGATCTTCGATTGGGACTTTCGGCTTATCCTTCGGATGTCTGCGTTGGAATTTGTTTTTGATTGGGCCTGATCAACCTTGTCGACATCTCCTTGGCCGCCGCATCTTCGACTTCGTTGGTTTCGTTCGACCCCCACTTTAGCCTCCCACTCCGTGACTGCATTGCCGACGCTCGCCACCCCACAATTTGCACCTCGCCTTTTCCCCAACGCCCCTCCCATAGGATTTAATTCTGATGTCTTCATCTTCAATTGGAACCCCGGCCGTGGGCGCTAGGATGCGCCTAGACTCTATTTTCGCTAGAAACGTGGGTGCTCGCTATAGGAGCACTCCGCAGTCAGCGCATGTTGCCCTTGCTGCTGTTGACAAAACCCGTGGCAACGCCGTTTTGCAATCGTCTTGGGACATTGATGTTGTCAAGCGTGTTGCGAAGGACACCTTACCGGAATATCCAAGTACACTAGATATCAGAAAGTCCCGTACTCGTGTGGATAAACTGTCTAAGATAAATAAACCCTAAGCTAGATATACCCGGAACGGTCTCGGACGGTCTCGGAGTCTAGCCTACCTGTGACACCGCGTGTGTCACAGTACGAACCTACAGATCAGTCAGCAATCCAGTGTTGGTCCTAGGGATCTGTCATAGGGGCCTGGCCGGGACTCCCAGTCAGGGTTGCCTATACAGATTTCAGCACACCACCCCAGCACTGTGGGTGGTGACTGACTAGGAGAGTCAGAAAATGTAAGATGTAAGTGTTAGGGCAGAAGCTAGGTGACAAGTCTAACTGCCAATCCAACTGTGCTATTCTGATACACAAATTGGAAACCTCTAGGTAGCACGTGAGCAGAAGCATACGGCCAATTAAGGCACCGCCAAACAAGTGAAAGGAACCGTGCCAGCAAGTCAGTTTGAAGAATATAAAGCAGTCAAAGCAAAACATAAACCAGATTGAAGAAGTCTTTGAGGTCACAGGAGTTCCGCACACCACCATGTTGGTGTGCATCCAGAGTGAACAAGAAGTCAATCGACAGCACCAAAGTTGTCAGCGGTGGCCTCACTCAAGTCCGACCCGAAGGGAGGATTCCCGAACGGACCTCTCTCATGTAGAGCCATACCGTAAAAGAAGGCCATGTCGAAAGTCAAATATGCTTGAGCAAGGTCCTGAAAGAGGTCAGGGGGCTCAGGCGGCTCAAGCGGCAGCACATTGTCAGCCAACAAGAAACCCTGAGCCGGGATCACTGAATCGACAAAATCATTCGTAAAGTAAATTGACGGAGTTTCCCAATCGAGACCACCACCAGGCGAAGGCAACTCCGTAGCCGGTGCACATGCCGACACAGTAGGAGCCGTGGAAGCCGAAACAGCCACACCTGCAAAAGAAATGCACAAGAGAGAAAGCAGCGCGAGAGCGCCGATTGCCGGCGTGCCAAAGCCGAAAGGCGGCACACCGCACCCGATAGCACTGGCTGGAGCTCGCGGCTTCACCGCGAAAGTACATCGGCGAAATCCTCGTAGTCGTCGGTGGCATAGCCTGTCAGGTCAGCCGGGTGGGCGGCGGCGTGATTAACTGTCTGCACGAAGCCTCTGAACTCACCGCATGTCGCCTCCGTGGTGGTCACCCGCGCCGATTGAGTTGGCGCGGGCTGTACATCCTTCACCTGCGAGACAGGCATAGCAGGGGCCGGCACGGCGGACGCCGGTGCCGCCGCACCACCTGCCGGAACCTGCCCCTCCAGTGTGATCCCCGCCGCAGCGGTAGGGCCACACACCAGAGCCGACGCATGCCCCTCAACCGCACTCCCAGGAACAAAGGATGCGTGAGTGTAGTGTACCTTTTCTTGGGCGGCCTGAACCTCAGTGGTGAGGGCATCAAGCCGCCGCAAGATGTCTTCGTCGTCCGCGCCGTCGGCCGCAGGCGGCACGGTGAAGCCGTAGGCCGACACGTCGATGCCGCCAATCCCGCCCGCGGAAAGCACAGCGGGAGGACCGTAAGCCGACGCCGCACGGGCGAAGGCCTCCGGACCATCATCCGCAGCCTCCTGGAAGACCTGCACAAGCGCCAGAGTGTGGAGACCCTCCGCATCCTCCTCTTCAATAGGAATGCAGAAGGCCGCTGCCGTGGCCGACGAATGCTGGCGCCCACCAAGAGGGCAGTCGCGGTACGCGTGATAGGCGTCCCCTTTGCCCGCCTTGCGGCAACGGTGGCAAAGGGGCCTCGCCTTCATGCTGTCCCTGTCGAAGCCCACAGGCGGTGCCGCGTGCACACCCACGCGATGACCTCGCGGATGTTGCTTACCGCGTGGTTGCGGCTGCTGCTGTCGCTGGACCGCGCCCGCACGATTGTCTCGCACGAGCGCCTTCAAGGCGGCGATCTCGTCGAGGAGAACCGCGTACTCAGACGACGTGATAAGCGCGGAGGGCTTACCGCCCGCCCCCACTGCCTGCTTCTCACGCATTGCCACCCCATCGTCCGACTGCGCCCAGGCCTGAAAGATAGCCACGACGAGGGCCTGAAGCGAGCGGAGAGTGACCCCGCCGAGGTCACCCGCAAGCGGTTACCGCACCTTCACCGCCGCGTAGAAGATCGGGTCGAGGCGGTTGTACGTAGAGCGACAGCTTGCGGGTCTCGTCGGTGGGCCGCCAGTCAGGAGCGCGGTTATCCCGCACCAGACGTTGCTCACGAGCCAAGATGGGCTGCGGGTCAACGCCTGCGGGATAACGCAGAGACGCGTGCTCCTGCTGGTAGCTCTCACGTAGCGCGGCAGGCACGCTCCCCTTTATAATGTCGATAAGGGCGCGACGTCCATCTCGGTCAGCCGAGGAGTCCGTACCGCGAAGCCAGGTGTCCGCCACGGAGTTGCGCTCCACGAAGAGGGCCAACACGTCGTAGAGAAGCCCATTAACCTTCTCGATAACCAGAGAGGTGGGGTCGTCGAGGTCAAAGGGAGCCAAGGACTGAAACTCGGTACGAAGCTGCACCACCAGCTCGGAGAGGCGGTCTGCGTCGTCAGTACCACGATAATGATGTTTCTTGGAACCAAGGATATCCTCGCGGATACCCTTGGCCCAAGCCCGATGTAAACGCCCCTTGTAGACCAAGTCGACCGCGGCATGTTGGTCAACAAGGTGCTTCCGCAACGCGACAGCGGCGTCGGCGTTGCTGGAAGCAGCAGGGGGCACCACAGGCGGGGTGCTAGCGGTTGGGGTGTCCCGAACCGCATCTATAAGCCGTATCGAGGCGTCCAAGTCGGAATCCTTCAATAGGCGTTTGCGAGCTCGAGTAGATGTCGCCATACTTCTGAAAGCCAGAGAAAAGATGATGCGCGGCAGCACGTTTGGGTGTTGTGGCGGAAATGGAGTGAAGACGTAACGGCAGAACGTGCGGAGCGGCGAAAAGAGCGTGGGGCACTTGCAAATGTCGATGTGGTCGAAGGTGTCCGGAGCACCAGCCCAAAATACGTAAACCAGCGGGATCAGTGCAGGCAGAACAACGCAAATGAACATTGCCACAACCGAGCAATAGCAACGCGCGGTGCCCATGACTCGCAGCCGCAAAAGACGTCTACCGTAAAATCATGTCCAAATCCTAGTCGCGCCCAAACGCGCAAGTGCGCACCACCTCTTCAAGCGGCTGCTTAGCCAATCATGGCCAAGATAGCAAGTGGAATAAAAGCGTGGATGGGGCCACGACCTACCGGAATATCCAAGTACACTAGATATCAGAAAGTCCCGTACTCGTGTGGATAAACTGTGTTTTTTCGGATAAATGAACCCTAAGCTAGATATACCCGGAACGGTCTCGGACGGTCTCGGAGTCTAGCCTACCTGTGACACCGCGTGTGTCACAGTACGAACCTACAGATCAGTCAGCAGTCCAGTGTTGGTCCTAGGGATCTGTCATAGGGGCCTGACCGGGACTCCCAGTCAGGGCTGCCTATACAGATTTCAGCACACCTTAGGTACCAAGGCGTCCTCGTTTTCCGGAAGTGAACCACATCGACAACTTCTTTGGGACTCCTTGGTGACTGCATTGGAGGCTTCTTTCGTCAACAAGGACTCCGCCAACGAGGACATTTTTGACCTCGTGGACGTCGACAAGGAAGTTCACCCGATTTTCAACGACATCTTACTTCGTGCGTTGGTTTCGTTGACGACTCCCCACTCTCCAGCTCGAAGGTGGGTTGACGCTTCGGCTAGAACTTCTCCGCGCGACGGTAAGCGTGCGCTCCTGGAGATCGCCAAGCGGCTCCTGCCGCCTGGTCATCGGCCGCTCCGCCATCACGAGGAGCTTTTGAGCATTTCTTTTGGGTCCTCTGAGGATCCAGAGCCCTTGGTAGCTCAATTCGACGAATGCCTCAAAGCGATTACGGCTTCTGGAGCAGGTTCCCTCGACGACAAGGCCACCAAGCGACAACTACTGGCGGCGCTGGATGCTGAGTTTTATCGAGAAGTTATCACCCCACTTCGCCTCGACACCGAGTTGGCTAAGGTGGGCATCGAGGAGATTTACACGCACATTCTCGAGGTGTGGTGGTGTGCAAACCCTAATGGCCCTCCTACCCGCCCCAAAGCACACGCGCCTATCCCGGCGTACACGCCTCTCGTAGCGGCTTACGCAGGTGGGAACCGGCATGACGTGAAGGACTTCCTCGAGGAGTTTGCTCGTATCGTGGGTGAGGCCTCCACCTTACTTGACTCGCTTCGTCATGAGGTGCATGGTGATGACCGTGACACACCGCCGCCACGGGATGGATTTCCCCGTCGGCACGGCGCCGGTGGTGTCAAGTTTCCGCCGTCCAAATGGCGCGACGACCGTAACCGTCGACCCGACGGTAAGTTTCATGGGCGTGACCGTCGAGTAGGATGGAAGCATCGTTTTGCGGCCTCCCCGCTCCCGAAAGGGGGAAATTGGTCTCAATCGCGTTCTACGCATGCGGCTAGGTGCATTTCTTTCCACTCTGCATCTTCGGCCTTCGTATAGGAGTGCCCTCTCTGCCCAGAACACTTTCATGACACGGCGCGTTGCCCGGCGGTGTGTAATCCGTGTGATACAGGACCACGTGATGCCGCCATGGACATGTACATCGTCGTTTCGGCCTTCCAAGCCGCCTTCGACGACGAAAACGACGGGGAATTTGCTCAGTTTTGCCACCAGCACGACCAGCCACTGGTACGTGACGTCCCGGAGCCCTTTGCGTACCCGGTGGGGCACGATGTGGGTTTGCGCGCGCACTATGCGGGCGTGAGCCGTCGTGCTACATCGGACACCGGCATGGAAGGTGTACTTGCCGACGCACGAGGTGTGCTCGCCTCTCTGCGGTCTGCGGCTGCGGCTGCAGAGGTCGGTGGTGCTGCCACGGACACTATGCAGACACCCCTTCACCTTGGCACTTTGTCTGTGCCGCAGGTGGTGTGCGATGTGCCACCACCTGCCAATCACGAGATCGAGACTCAACCGCTATACCCGGTTTTGCCGTCGGACCCGGCAGCCCACGAGTCTCCTTTTGAAGAGCCCCTTCAGGTGACCTTCATGGACAGGTTTCACCCGGCATACCCCGACAACCCGTCACTTAATTTGTGCTCGATTGAGTTTGCTGAAGGGCAAACTCACCCGGTAGAGCTTTCCGTGATCGACGATGACACCGACTCGGACATTTTCTCTTCCCACGGAGACGAGATTCCTTCGGCCCCACCGACTGCACTTTCACGTGTCGGTGTGGCAACGTTGCCGAAGAACTTCTCTTTTGCATCCCTTGCCCTGCCCGCCCTCATGTGCCTTGCATGTGTCTCAGCGGTTCAGGGTTCGGTGGTGCTCGACCGAGTCGTTGACTTCACCGAAGCAGTACATCCCACCGGGGTGACTGCCAACTGTCCGTCTGTCTTGCCTTTTACTTTACCTTTTAGCATTTCTTTTGCTTCTCTGGTTTCGGCAGACTAGGACTTTTGTTTTTACATTTCTGGATTCCTAAATTTACTCCACGCATGTGGTTATGGACTCTGGCTTTTGGGTTCTGGTTCTGGCTTCTGCTTCTAGACTCTGGCTTCTGGACTCTGGTTCTGGACTATGGCTTCTGGACTCTGGTTCTGGTTGCACATCTTTGACTCTGAAAACTTCTTCAACTCTGGTGAACTCTGCAGCTTTGTGGACCACCTTGCAAGTGGCTAAGTAGCTTTGAGATTGGCTGTAGGAAATTAGTTTGAGGCAGTAGGGGCTGGGGAACGGTATCTCTATGACGGTTAGCCCCCACACGGGTGTGGGCAGGTCGGTACCACCGAGTTCACTGCTTGTGGCGGGCTCTAGCGCGACGTAGATGGCAAGGGGCAGGTGCCCACTTGCGCCTAAGGACATGAGGTGGGAGGTGCGGAGTGAATTTGGGAGCAAGGGCTTGCCCTGTGCCGCCCTAATTTTAGTGCAAAATGGTGTTACATAGGGTTGTCGAAAGTGGCCCTGTAGGGGGGGGCTGGGGCTGATTGGTTGAGGTGACTAATCTGGCCGCATAGGCCGAATCACTTCGATTCAAGCGGCGTGTAAAGCATCCCAAGATGCTAGAGGGTTGCTGAAATAAAGTATTTGGGGTGGTTGTTGGGGAAGGGGGCAAGGTGAGAGCTTAAATTCGAGGGCACATCTGAGGGCCTCGGTGTCACGCGTGAATGGTATGAGGGCCTCGGTGTCACGCGTGAATGGTACCAAGGCTGCCAAAAACCCGAACGTCATAGAGATATCAGCTCCGGATTGAAAGTGGGAATCCTAGCGCCATGTGCATCACAAATGATG
>LGRX02019712.1:0-12323 GCA_001247695.2 Cymbomonas tetramitiformis | reverse complement strand
GTGAACCACCTCATGGGCCACAAGCCATCTAGGGCACATCGAGCGAGGGGGAGATGCGTGAACCACCTCATGGGCCACAAGCCATCTAGGGCACATCGAGCGAGGGGGAGATGCGTGAACCACCTCATGGGCCACAAGCCATCTAGGGTCCGTGCACACTTCAGATGAAACAATTGGGCGAGCGCAATCTCGCGTTGGAATCGAGATGGTGATCACACCTGCGGCCACACGGGCACGATAATGGGCGTGTGGAACATGAGGTGCCGGCGGCGTGTCTGCTTGTGCTTCTCCAGCATCCGGTTCAGATGGCGCATCAGCTGCACCATGCGCTCATCGCTGCGCGCTGCGGGTGTCAGGCTGGTCTGCACTAGGAACTGCTGCTCACGGCCATCCGTGCCGTGCAGGCTGAGGCGGCGGTGGGAAGTGCCGTGGCGGCGTACGATGAGCACATCCACGCCAACGTAGTCGAGCTTGGAGTGTGTCTCCGGATGCGCTTCCTGCACGCCCAAGTACTGCCCGGGCAGCTCGATCTCCAGCGGGCGCAGGTCCCGCAAGTTGCGCGACTCCTCCTCCAGCGGGAGCACCGCCGGGAGCCGGTCCTCCACGTTGTTCTGCGCCATCCCCGCCACAGGTCAACAGAGGCCCAAACAGAGCCCCGTGCAAGAGAGTCACGTTGCCCCAACTCACTGCCTCAGCGCCGCGCCGTATGGCCCTGGATGTGATCGTGTCCGCAGGCGCCGGATAGCCGAGGCAATAAGAACAAGGATGAAGCGGAATGTGCCAGGAGAGCAACGACGGTTCCCGCGGATGTGCCGGGAGAGCCCCTGAGGGGCAGGGGCAGGGCATGGCCTCACTGCCGCACCTGCAGGCGGGTCTTCCACCGCTTGAGCGCCTCTGTGAGCGCCTGGAGGGTCTCAGGAAAGGTCTCGCGGTGCTGGTCTGGGTCGAGATTCTCTTCGAAGTCCTTCTTATACTCCTGCACAAACTCGCTGTGCTTGGTGGTGGTGTCAGTGGAGAAGCATGCTCGGCACACCCCGGCGAGCTCGCGCTTTAGCGGATATGGCACCTGCACCACACTCCCTCGCCGCGTTATCACAGCACTGTGCAGCCAAAGCTGCAGCCGGGTGCCACACATCAAACACTCGGCGTGTGCAGTCTTCCTTGATCCAACACCCAAACGCAAGTTGAGGATGGCGTGACCCGACCACACCGTATCCCGATCTATGCTTGCCACCTCACCAGTCCCGAGCTGCGCTAGCCACCACACCAATCCCGAGCTGCGCTTGAATCCAGCGCATCTCTTCGGAACCAGCTTGGCGCGTCTTGCAGCCCAAGGAAAGGGGGGCTCACTGCTGAGCACATGCACATGCTGCTGTCGCACACCCGGGGACCACGCGAGGGAAGGGGCCCTCACCGCGTCTGTGGTGGCGATGGGGTACTTGTAACATCGATGCAGCAGCGCGTGCACCACTGCCAGCAGCCTCTCTTCGGGCAGTGGCATGAATTTGCTCCCCACCTCTGTGAGCAGGATCTCCATCTCCGAGGCCAGGTTCCCGTGCTTCTGACGCAAGAACTCCATCACCTCCTTCGCCGCATCGAATGCTGACGATGTCTGTGATGACGTGGCCGGCTGCGCAACCGCCCCAGACGTCGTGGGCGCCGCACCCCCAGCCGCACCCGAGCTCGTCGTGCCCGTTGCCGCCCCAGCCCCACCCCCGCCCGTGCTGGGTGTTCCTGCCGCCCCCCCAGCAGTGCTTGGCGTCCCTGCTGTCCCGCCGGCTGAGGCGGGGGACGTGCCGGACGCCCCAGGGCGTGCCGCCCCAGGACGTGCCGCCGCCGCCGCCGCTGTAGCCTGGGTGCCAGCGGCCTGGCGGCCATAGTTGGGCTCGCGGCGCTCGAGCAAGAACGTGCGCAGCCAGCAGTAGATGGCCTGCGGGAACGCCTCAGCAATGTTGGACAGGAGGGGGCGGATCAAGGGGGCCTCCGGGCGCTGCAGGGACAGCAGCAGCTGCGGGATGTACAGGAGCCACGCACTCACTGGGGTAGAGCTGGCGTGGCTTTCCCACACCCTCCCAGTCACGCTCGTCCCCGGTGCCGCGCCTTCGCCGGCCGGCTGCGCCGTGGAGTCGAAGGAGAGCAGCGAGAGGATGCGCGGGGCGAGGGAGCGTGCGGAGGGAGTCCCCCCCCGGAGAGCCATCATGTAGCACACCATGGTGTTCTCCAGCCACATCTCCTTCTGCGCCCCCTCTTTGTACATCGCCTCGCAGTGGGCGCCCCATGAAATCCACGCCGCCGGCAGCGCGCCCTTGCAAAGCTGTTGCGCATGGCTGAGCGCCTCGTTGGCGGCGCCGCGGTCCCCGAGCTTCTGCAGCAGGAGGCCCTTCAGCCGGAAGATTTCCGCGGTGTTCAGCATGTTCTTCTGTGGGAAATACTCCAGGTTGGTGGTGTTCACCAGGTTGAGCCCCGTGAGGCCCTCGCCCTCCATCGCCAGGTACGCCTTCGCCTGCTCGCGCACCTTCGCGAAGGCCTCCTGCACCTCGATCTGTGAGAAGCCGTACATGCGCGTCAGCACGGAGATGCACGTCTCGGGCAGCCCCTGCCGGCGAGCCACGCTCCCCAGCTGGTTCACGCTCCACGCCTTCTCGCGGTACCCGAGTTGGTGGAGATGGGGGTTGAGCGTCTCAAGCTGTTTGAACGCGGTGATCACCAGGTTGTACATGTGGTGCCGCCACTGCAGCAGGTCGCTCCACCACAGCAGCGGGTCCCACTCGTTTGGCAGCCGGAGCCGCCAGAGCTCCAGCTTCTGGTCCAGTTTTCCCTCCACCTCCTTCAGCGCGGGGTCGTTGTACGTCTGACTGTTCGCCTGCTGCCGCCCGGCAGAGGACAGCTCCACGAGCAGCCGCGCCGACTCCTGCAGCTCCATCAGCACCTGGAAGCTGTGCAGCATGGTCTGATGCGGTCCCACGCCCAGCTCCGGCAGCTGCCACCACCGCCGGAGCGCCACATGGGTGCCCTGATCGCACAGCGCGAGGGTCTCCTGGGGGTGCCCCTCGTGCAGCGCCACGTAGGCCTTCACAATGTGCACCCGCTCGCTCTCCTCGGACGCCGCCTTCGGCAGTACGTGCTCCTTCAGCTGCGGCCAGTCGGGTTGGCGCCACAGACACTCCACCTGCAGGCTCGTGTGCTCCACCGACTTCGCAAAGTCCCCGAGCACGTCCCATTGGTTCAGCTGCTTCGTTGCCTCAATCCACCGCTCTTCCCACAGGCACATCTCCTCCCGCCCCGCCTGCCCGGGTTGCGGCTGCTGCCCGGCGCCGCTGCTCGGGGCCCAGGCGCTCTGCTTCTTTGCCACCGCGCGGAAGAACATGTCCTGCGCCTGCGGCCACATCCCGTGCTGCGCCAGCGCCATCCCGGCGCGGGTCTCCTCCAGGTTACTCGTCGCCACGTGGCGCATGATGCGCTGCTGCTGGTCCTGCTGTTGCTGCTTCGGAAAGAGGTTCTGAGGCAGGCAGCGCTGCAGCTCCGGGTCCGCGCGCCACAGCCCCGCGAGCATGTCCTCCTCGGACAGCAGCCGGTAGAGCTCCGCGAGCGCGTGGAAGCAGCGGCTGTCTTTGAGGAAGAGGCGCGACAGCACGTGGCTCTCGAGGAGGGGAATGGCGATGTGCCACGCGTTGTAGGTCTTTCCGAGGAACTTGATCAGCTCCGCGGGGATCTTGGGCTGCGGCTGACTCAGCGAGATACCCTCGAGGAGTGCCTGCACCACGTTCGGACGCTTCCACTGCTGCTTCTGGTGGTACTCCTTGGACAGCAGGTGGATCATGGGCTTGGCGAGCGACTCCTGTTCCTCCTTCTTCAGCGTGGCCCACACGATGGGGAACACCAGCACCCACAGGTGATATGCCATGTTCCCGTCGTGGTGCGCCACCTCCCGCAACGGACGGATCAGGTCTGCAACCTGCAGCTTCCCCATCTCCTGCAGGAACTTCACATGCTGCTCGCACAACGCCTGCAGCTCGCCGTCGTCGCCCTCTGCCGTCGGTACGTCCATCCCCGTCTCCGCAGCCATCACCGCATTCGCCACGCCGCAAGTCACTGTAGATGCCACGCCACTGCCCGAGCTGGCCGGCGCCACCGCGGGGGACGCTGCGGCGTCCGCTGCAACGGTTTCCGCTGCAGCGGCAGATGTACCTTCTGCCGCCTCCGCCGTGTCCGGCGCAGACGTGGCTGCCGGCTGGGCCGGCCCGGGCTCCACCTCCATGGGTTCGCTCTTCTCAGAGGACTGGGCATCCTTATTTGCCGCCGCCGCTGCATCCTTGGGGGCGTCCGCATCCGTGGCCTTGGGGGTGCCAGCTTCACCCTCCGTCACTGGCTTCACATCCTCCATGGCTGCATCCTCAGTGGGCGCCGCCGCGCCCTCGACGGGGCCCGCAGAAGGTCCGCTGGCAGCTGCAGCAGCGATGGCCGGGGCGGTGCCGTATAGGGCCGGGATCTGCGAGGAGTTGGGGGCCAGGATGATCGGCTGCTGCTCCACGAGGATGGCAAGTAGCAGGTCCAAAGCCTGCTTCAGCCAGAAGAGGTCGGCGAGGCCCTCCCAGTCCTGCCTTTTGAAGATGAAGTCGAGGCGGCTGAACAGCGTCTTCGTGGTCACCTGGTCGTACACCTCAAAGAACTTGTGCCGCATCTCAGCCTTGGACGCCCTAAGGCCTTGCAGGAAGTACGGGTTGCGCACGTCCACCGGCAGCGAGGTCGCCGCGTTGCTGGCGCTCACGCCAGTGATGTCATGCTTGCGCAGCTCGTACACCAGATTGAGGAAGGCCTCCTCAAACTCCTCCGTCGCCGCCGCCTCCACGCCAGCCTTTCGCAGCATCGCCAGCTGTGATAGGAAGTGCTTCAGCTCCTTGTTGGTCAGCACCGGAGGAGGCGCGGCACCACCCTCCGCCGCTGCCGTTGCTCGCGCTGCGGACATGCCCTGCACCCAGACATGGAGCGCCTCGAGGCAAGCAAGCAGCACCCGCCCGTCGATGTTCCGGTCACCCAGCTGGTTCGCGAACACCTGGGGGAACATCTTCTTGCTCTCCGAGGACAGCAGCACCGTCGAATTCGCCAGCAGCCGCAGCACCACGCTCGTGTTGCTACTCACCGACCCATACCCGGTGCCATCTGCAACCCCGGCTTTGTCTCCCGCTGCATCTCCCCCCCGGCCACTTCCCCCACTCGCGGCCGCATTACCTCCTGCGCCACCCTGTGCCCCACCCTGCGCCTGGCCCTTCTGTGGCCCACTGCCGCTCGCCGCCGCCCCTGCCGCCGTGCTGCCGGTGCCCCCCGCGCCCGCAGCCGCCCGCGCGTTGGCTGCTGCCTTCCTCCCAGCGGCGGCGAGGAGCTTCACGAGGTGCGGGATGTGGCGGTCCACCACCACCGCCTTGGACTCTGCTAGGACTGCCATGATGCCCACCACGCACGCCAGCTTCATGCCCCCGATCCCCGATGTGGCAGAGCTGGTGGTGGCGGTGAGCAGGGTCGACGCGATGAGCTCGTGCACATGGTCGTAAACCTTGCGCTCTGGGGTGTCCGGGGCGGCCTCTGCGGGGGGGAAGGTGTGGGCCAGCTTCTTCATCACGTCGCACAGGAGGCCGTGCATCGCCTTGCTGTTGCACGCTACCACGGGCTCCATCACCATGATGAGCTGGCTGTGGTTGTGCTTCACGAAAAGCTCGGGCTGCGCGTTGAGCACGCGGCTCAGGAGCTCCATCCCCGTCACCAGGTGCGGGTGAGGGGGCTGCGCTGGGGGCTCGGCTGCCGCCTGTTTGGCGGCGCCGCCTCCCGCTGCCGCACCCGCCGCTTGCTGCGCCTGCTGCACAGTGGCGGCGTGGCTCTGGACCGCCTGCTGCAGTAATCGCTCCATGTGACTAAATTTCACTGAGGCCACCGTCCACACCTGCAGGGCCTCCGCCACCAGGTCCAGCGTGTGCTTCTGCAGCACCACCATCTCCTTGTCCTTCGGGTCGGAGGACATGAACGCCATGCGCAGCAGGAACGCGATGATCATCTCCACCGTCGCGGAGTTCGGCCGGTACTCCTCCTCTCCGCCGCCCCCCACTGCCGGGGATCCCTCCAGCGCCGGCGACATCGGAACCAGATCCTCTGGCCCGCCTCGCGGCGTCCCAGGCACGAGGATGGAACGCTTCGCGTCCGTGGCCTCCTCTGGATCCCCCTCGCCCTCCTCCCGCTTGCGCTTTGCAGCCGCCTTGTCCTCATGCATAGGCTCACCGACCGATGCCACTGCCGCCTGCCCCGCGCCCGCCTCGGCCTCCATTGCCGCTGCCTGGTCCGAGCTTCCTTCGGGGTCTGCCGCCCCTGGCCCCTCCTCCTTGGGGGTCATGAGCGCCGGGACCGCAGGAGACGGGAGAGCAGGGACCGAGCCCGGGCCCCGCGCCTCGCCGGTTGTGGCGGCGCCGGAGGGGGTTGCTGTCCCCGGCTGGGCCTGCTTGGCCCATTTGATCACTAGGCCTGCCAGGTCGATGGAAAGGCGGCGATTCTCCGGCGGGCTATTGGCTGGAATGCCGAGGCGGTTCAGCGAGTTGACCATCTGAGGTACGAACTGCGCGCGGCACTGATAGAAGAGCGGGGCGTGGCGCACGAGCAGCTGCCAGATGTGGATCAAGTGGGGCAGCGAGTGGCCCTCCTCCACCAGAATCTTCTTCGTGTATCGGATCCAGATGGGGTACTTGCTGTCGGACTTGGGCAGACGGTTGGGCAGCGCGGGCGTGAGGATGTCCAGGGCGTCCCGCACCAGAGCGCGCGCCTCCGGCTGGCACGTGCGCAGCAGCGCCACAAACACCTGCCAAGCCGCCATGACCCCCGGGACGCCTTTCGCCCTCTCCGCCCTAGGCTCTACTTGCTTGCCCCGCTTTCATGGAGGTCCCATCAAGCAACACGCGCGGCTGATAGCCCCTCGCACCGAGGAGTGGGCGCCCCCTGGAAGCCACACTGAGCGCTCCGGGCCGCCACAGCGCAGAGCAGCACCCTACGCACAAGCGGGGCCGCTCCAGTCCTTCTCCCCTCTCCTTCATGGTGCGCGCCAGCTGGCATGCTGTGCGCATCCATAAATCCTCGGGCACTCCGTGGTCAGAGCGGCGCGGCGCGGTGCGAGGGAGATGCTGAGATATGCGCCGGAGGCACATTTGACACAACACCCTGACAAGGTGGAAGTATGACAACTTCACCTTATAGGAAGCGCACCGGAAGGGGGCAGGCAGCAGCTTGGCGGCTTCGCACCTGGAGGATGATCTTCTCAGGGGCCTGGTACGCCTCCAGGAAGTGGCACACGTTGATGAAGGCCCACTGCTTGCTGGAGGTGTCCTCGCGCTTCAGGTGGTTCCACCCAAACTTGATCAGCTCCTTGCGGTGGTGCACGAGCTCGTGGGGCATGCGGCGGATCAGCAGCGTGGCGAGCTGCAGCAGCTCGATGCGCAGCGGCTCCTCGTACCTGGGCTCGTCCGTGGAGTCTAGGACCTCACGGATGATGCGCACGATGGTGTCGTCGTCCACCACCTGCCGCGCCTCGTCCCGGTCCTTCGCCAGCGCGTCCGTCAGCATGGGGATGACCAGCAGCTGCAGCGCGTGCACCAGATGCTCCTGGTGTGTGTTGCTGGAGCTGAACAGGTACAAGAAGTGCGTCAGCACCTTCCGTCGCTCCGCCGCACTCCTGCGACCCCCGTCACCGCACCTCTCACCCTCTCCATTTCCCCGCGCCGGCGATTCGTATCACTGCTGCGTCAAGAGGGAAGCACAACCCGCGCCCACGAGGGCGACAACTCAAGCTTGCTGTTCTCGGCGAGCACCCGCCTAAGCAGCCCCGCTTCGCACAGCAGGCATGCTCAGCACTCCACGCCGGGCGGTACACCGCCTGGCGCCCGACACACAAACTCCCGAGGCCGGGAGAAGCCGTGCGGGAGCTGCGCACCAGTCATCTGCGACGCTGGTGGCGAGGTACTCCTTGAAGAAGGTGAAGTCCACGCGGGTCCGCGCGGAGAAGATGCTGAGCAGCTCAAAGAGCACGTCCACCTCCCCGCGGTCCTGCTGCACCAGCGTGAGGAGGCACTTCACCAGGCGCTTGCTCTGCAGCAGGTGGCTCGAGGCGAGGCTCTCTTCGTTCTTCAGGCCGGCGAGCCGCTCCTTCGACATCCACAGCGCCCGCAGCATCTCCACAATCTGTCGCTGCGACTTCAGCCACTCGGGCGAGACCTTGCACATCGTGCTCACCAGGTGCACCCCCTGGAACAGCACGTCATCCGCCTGGTACGCCGTGCTGGAGATCTGAGCCTGCACCTGAAGGAGCTGCTCCTGCTGCTGGGCCATCAACTGCCGGCCGGCCGCCTTCGCAGCCTTCGCCTGGGCCTCCGCCGACGCATCCGGCGGGTGGTCCACCTGTAAGACCGACTTCTTTGCAAACTCGATGATCTCCGCGGGCTGCGTGGAGGCCAGCACGTTGTACGTGGCGTTGATCTGCTCGCGCAGCACGACTGCCTGGTTCACCAGAGCCACGATGTGCGGCTGCTGGGGCGGCTGCTGCTGACTCTGAAAGGCGTAGCTCAGAAGCATCTCCGTGGACTTGGCAAGCTCATCCCGTAGCGGGGCGCCCACTTCGGATTTGATCATGTCGCGGAAGCGCGAGAAGAACGCCGGCTTGGTCAGCACCTTCATGAAGTACTCCACCGCCTGCTCGGAGTACCTGCGCCACGCCCCAAACCCACCAGCAGCACCGTGACCCTGCAGCCCGCCGTGCTCGATCCGTGCAACCTGGCGCAATCATCGCGGTCGGAGAGACACCTGCCTTCGGATCTGTGGTGGTCACTCCACAACATCTGTCACGACTCAATAGACCTTGCCCTGTTGGATCGATACGAGGCGCGACAAGAGAGGCGACGAGGACTTCCTCGGGCTTCCTATTCCCCACAGATGTCAGCACATTCCCCTCTCGCTCCGGACAAGAAGGGAAACCCAAGACCCCTTTCCGCGATGCTCGCGACCCGCACCATCCGCACAGATGTCAGCACATTCCCCTCTCGCTCCGGACAAGAAGGGAAACCCAAGACCCCCTTCCGCGATGCCGCGACCCGCACCATCCGCACAGATGTCAGCACATTCCCCTCTCGCTCCGGACAAGAAGGGAAACCCAAGACCCCTTTCCGCGATGCTCGCGACCCGCACCATCCGCACAGAATGCGCGCCGCTCAGAGCGCAGTAGAGGTGCAGCGCCACCCAACAAGTGAGCTGCGTCCACGTGGCGCCCGGGAAGCTGGCTCGGCGGCTATGAGCGCCAGACCACTGTAGGGGTATAGGCAGGGGGGTGCTTGGCAGGCAGGAGGACTGCATGTCGCCTGCCAAGCTCCCTGGGGTCTCTGCCCCCTCTATTCCCTTGGTGCCGCGCCACGCGGTGCACAGCTCTGCTTTAGGGGGTGGGCGGTCCGCTCAGCCTCAGCTTGGGCAGTTCAGCACGGCCGCAGCACTCACCGGCTGAGGAAACGGGTGAGGGAGACGCGGTAAGGGCTGCACAGCTCGCTGTCGGTGCCCTTGTTGGGGAGCACCCCCTCCAGCTGGATCACCTGGGTCACCAGGCTATCCAGGAACTTCACCGCCGCAGGAGGCAGCAAGTGGAACAGATTGATCAGGCCGTTGGCGATCTTCGCCTCCTCGCCCGGCTTCCACCCAAGGCGCGTCTCACGCATCAGCTTCTCGATGTCGTTCCAGCGCTCCAGGTGCTGCAGCAGCTTCTCGCCGAGCGTGACGTTGAACCAGTTGCTGAGCAGCTCAAGCAGCCGCGCCAGGCCGCGCAGCAGAGGCAGCGTGAGGTGTTTGTGGTGCGCACAGATCGGGCCTAGGATTGGTCGCAGGCTACTCTGCAGCAGCTCCTTTGGCAGCTTCTGCTGGTTGATCACCTGGCACACCCCTCCGCACCATCGTCACCCCACACACTTCCGCTTCGCCTGCATCACTTGAGGCGTCCCAGCGTTCCACAGGTGTCACAGTCCACCTCACAGACACCTCAAAGCCTATAGTCCACACCGGGTTGCGTCAACCCCACTTGTGCTCGAGAGGTGTCACGTGCAGAACAGCACAGTCCGGATGCGTCACATGCAACGCTACGTAGCTTTCACACGATGTGCTGGTCACGGCACGTTGCTGTCCCAAACTTGCACTTTCCACATGCGGCCCCTCAAGGATGCCGTGCGGTCCACAGAAAATCGTGGGCATGCCCTTGCGGGCGTAGCGCCACCGCCCGAGCGGCTGGCGCAAACTGAAGGCTAGCTGCCAGGCTGCCGAGGGACATTGCCAGGAGCTTGGCCCAACTTGCGATGACCATGTGCGTCGCCGGGGGCTGAGCCCCACCAGAGGTCTCCAAGCACCGGTGTCAGCGCCCTCGCACCTGGCGAAGTCCCTCCTTGGCGGCCACTACGATCTCCGGGGTCTGGCACGTGAGCGACTTGAAGAACATGGCGATGGCACGGGTGCGGAGGTCATTCGTGTTGTTGGCCAGCGCTGGAATCTTCCCCCACGCCATTGCGGTGCACAGCAGCTCGATGCATGCTGTCCGCAGCTGCACAATCAGAGCGTTCCGCCCGCCGACGTTGATGGGCTGCGGCAAGGGGGGTCTCCCAGCGTTCGCCACCGGGTCCTCCCCACTAGCGCCCTGCTCAGCAATCTTCAGCGCCTCCAGCAGCACGTCTGGCATCTTGGTATTGAGGATGTCATCGTTCTCCTTCAGGAGGGGGGGGCGCAGCGAGAGACAGAAATTGAGTGCCGCCACCGTCTCCATCTGGGCCTCCACCTGCCCGAACACTCCTCCACACACCACTGCACATCACAACTACCTCGGAGGAGCTCTGTGCCAGAAAGCAAAGTGCTCTCGGCTCGCACCCCCAGACTCACCGGCGCGGTGTTGCCAAGGTGCGCGCAAAGGAAGCCCCACCCCCAGACTCACCGGCGCGGTGTTTGGGGAGGCGCGGGACCCCCACCGGCTTGTGCTGCAGGGGCCGGTAGAGCACGCCCTGCAGTGGTGAGAGGTAGTGCGGCTCCAGCAGCTCCTGCACTTCGTTTCCAGTGCGTTGCGCCAGGAGCTTGAGGCTCATTTCTACAGCCGCGCGCGCCGCAGGGCCGGAGGAGGCGCTGAAGAGCTCCTCCGTGAGCACGCGCACGGTGGCCTGATGCTGGCGGTCGCTGGCCTCCGGGTTGCACGTCTTGAGCAGCTTTGTCAGCACCTGCAACACCTCCTCCGCCTGCATCGTGCAGTGCTCTGGGAGCCGCCGCAGCACGTGCAGCAGGCCGCGCACCATGCTCGGCTCGTATGACTGCAGAAACTCCACCGGGATGGAGGACGAGATCAGCGTGTTGATTGCCATCACACCTCCCAGGAGAGAGGACCACTTCCCCCCGTAGCAACAGTGCAGCACGCGCGGCATGATCTCCGGGAACACCGCCTGCAGCCCGCTCGCCGCCGCTGCCGCCACCGCCGCTGTACTCCCGGGCGCCACACCAGTTGGGGCCTGGGGCGCCGTGGGGGGCTGGGACGCTGCCGCGCCGGCGGTGCTGCCTGTCGCAGAGGAGGGCGGGGCACCGGAGGCCGGGCTGCCACCCGTGGCCGGCGTTGGCGCAGCTCCGATGGCAGGGACCGGGCTTGCAGCTGGCGCCGCGGCAGCGGTGACGTCCATCGGTGTGGCCGTGGCTCCCGCGTCGGGCGCGGCAGGCAGGGCGGCGACGGCGGATTTGTGACGGCGGCGTGCCACTGAGAGCTTGAGCAGGGTCTCCACGAGGACCTGCAAGCAGTGCAGCGCAGCCTTCTGCTGGGACAGCTTGCCCTCGGAAAGCACCCCAACGAGGGCATCCAGGAAAAGGATCGGGTCCAGCTCCTTGAGGCTGACAGGGGAGGTGGCCTTGTGCACTGCCGGGGGGCCTGCGGTGCCCCCGGTGGTGTACAACAGCGCCATGTGCCGCGCCACGTTCTCCACAAACTCCTCCCCAGACGCGTTGTCCGCCACGAGGTCCTCGTCCGCGGAGGCCGCCACCACCGCCTGCAGCAGGAGCTTGAAGACGCTACGCTCCGCCAGCAGCTGAGTCTTAGTCTTCGGCGCCGCGCGGTCCCGCTGCTCTGGGGTGTCCGTCGGCTCGGACACCGCGCAGCTCGTCAGCCCGAGCACCTCCTTGCGCATCTGCTCCGCAGTGGGCGCACCGTCGCGCCCGGAGGGTAGGTGCAGCACGCACGCCAGGCACACCTGCCCCGCCCGTCTCCCGAGCTGATCTTAGACCTCATGGTTCAGGCCCTCTTC
>LGRX02019711.1:0-24992 GCA_001247695.2 Cymbomonas tetramitiformis | reverse complement strand
CAACACCTGGGAATATGCCCCTGTACACTCGTCGAAATTCGCCATTAACTCCGACGGTAAAAGAATTAACAAACACCAGAAGCCGCTGAAGCTCATCCACGACCTCATCAATATCCATATGCGAGGTCCTGAGTTAGAGGGGGAAGCGAGGGGGAAATCTGCGTACGAGGGGGTGTTACCTCTTCATCACGATTATCACTTCATCTTGGATGCGTGCTGCGGTTCGGGGACCACTTCGGTAGCCGCCAACATGTTGGGATTGGGTTCCGTCGCTTTCGATAGGTAAGCATTCATGTCTACATCCATTTTTTTTTGAAAAAATACTTTGTATATCGGTTTTAACAAGTGCTGGTGTCTTGGATGCAGGGAGCAAGGTATGGTCGACTCAGCGAAAGAGCGCATTAGGTTTCCTGATGGATTTTTTTCTTTGGCCGACGAAGTGTTGAGCAAGCAGGAATACGACGAGGTGAAAAGGCAGAGAGAGGCACATCGTAAAGAGCAAGAGAAAGTCGAGAAGGAGCGGGAGAAGAAGACGGCGGTCGAAATGAGGGAAACGGAAAAGGCCGCCAAGCAGCAGGAGGCCGAGGCCGCCAAGGCCGCCAAGCAGCAGGAGGCCGAGGCCGCCAAGGCCGCCAAGAAACAGCAGGCCGAGGCCGCCGAGGCCGCCAAGACCGCCAAGCAGCAGGAGGCCGAGGCCGCCAAGGCCGCCAAGAAACAGCAGGCCGAGGCCGCTGAGGCCGCCAAGACCGCCAAGCAGCAGGAGGCCGAGGCCGCCAAGGCCGCCAAGAAACAGCAGGCCGAGGCCGCCGAGGCCGACAAGTCCGCCAAGCGGCAGCAGGCCGAGGCCGTCAAGGCCGCGGCCAAGAAACAGGAGGATGCCGCCAAGAAACAGAAGGCCGAGGCCGACAAGGCCGCCAAGAAACAGAAGGCTGAGGCCGCCAAGAAGGCGGGGCCTATACCTAAGCGGAAAGTGGCACCAGGCGGAAATCCGGGATCCGATCAGAACAAGAAAAGTAAAGCTCGCTAGGCAATGATGATTTCCCTGCTAGGACTTGGTGCCAGCACCTAGGTCAATATTTGTTGATAGTCTTAATAACCTATTGTCTCAGTGCAGAAGTACGCTGATGAAACACGTATGGTATATCTTGATATGACAATTGTAAATAAAGTATATTCTCCAAAAGTATTGGCGACATATGTTGTTGTGGAACCGATGTCATTTATGGGGCGGGTGACATGCCTCCGCTTTCATTGTGATTGCCTGATTATATTGGTTAAATGAAGTTGAGCGGTACCACGACGACCATTGAGGTATGAAACCTATTCCCCTCTCTTCCAAAATCATTTCCCCGCTCGACACTTCATCGACGCACCTTTATTCCCATCCATCTCAGTTCAATCAATTCCAATGACAATACTTGCTACTTTGCGGAAGGAAAATCCAGATAAAAACGTTTGGTTACTATGGTTCCCTGAAGAGTCCTCGCCCTCAGAACTAGCGCTCAAGAAATCGATGGAAGAGGAACATAAGATACAATTTCAAATGTATGACGCAAGCGTGCATGATAATCTGCCTTTACGGATGAAATTTTTGTACCCAGTTTGCCTGCACTGCGGGCTTCAAGATCGTTCACAACTTGCAACGTGTACCGGCTGCTATCTTGCGAATTACTGCAAAGCCCCCCAAACTTGTCGGAAAGCTGATTACGCACGGCATAAGTTTTTCTGTCGTTTTGCAAGGGGTCATATATTAGGACAGCCATATGCAAGATGCCGACCTTTGTTTAAGTACCCGGGGGATACGCGGCATCCAGCAGAACGGAATTCCATGAGTGCTTGGTCCTATGGGGACTACCTGCAGTTTCTAGCCTTTTGGGAAATCCAATGCGTCGCATGTTTTGCAGGTCGGCCAAAGGGTCGCCCCGTCGTGAGACAGCAGATATCTGGCGGGCAAATCGTTACCTCGGTGCGCATTGAAATGCGGGACGCCACAATTTTCAAAACCCCTCACTTTCAGAAGTATACAGCAAGAATGGGGTTTGTACACTCCAACTTACACGCTCCAGATTTTGTATATTCTTATCCATTTTACCGTCTCACTCCGTTTGGTCGGTTGATGATGTGCATCTGCAAGTTAAGGTGCCCGAAAAGCATACTTCAGAGGTTGCTTTCATAGAATGATTGGCAATGCAGACAGGATAATCATGGACTTCGCAGACACGCCTTCGTCGCAAAATAATAGTAGATATGTACTTGTAGGTCCTTCGATCCGAGCGGACTAGTACCGGGTATCTGATAGGCTAATAATTCGGCAGGTCCAAGACTTTCCAAGATCATAAGCTCTATTTCTTGCCTAAACTACTCATTTGCCCCCTTTTCCCGTCAGCGACGCACCTGCTTCTACTTCTACCATAGTCATGCCATCCAAGCGGCAGTCTGTTTTCACATACATCGACCAGTTTGCCAAAAATCACGGGGAGTCTTACCCATGCAGCAATACAGTTCTTCTTCCGCCGGGTATGACTATCCAAACGTTGTGGCAGAACTACAATACACAATGCGTCGACGGCGAAGGCATGGAATGCTCACTCAGCCTTTTTTGTCGTGTGTTCAGAGAGGAGCTTAGCTCTTGGGTCAAGTTCCGTCGGATGAATTGATGCTATATAGCGACAGCATATAGCTTTGTCATTGAGCAAATTGACTTATCGTTGGAACACCGTTAAATATAATTGTATTCGAACATATTTTGAATGAAATTGTTATCGACGTTTCACATTTCCAATGTTGTGACATGCTATGTTTGTGACATGCGGGCCTTCGATCCGACCCACCTGAAAGAGGTCATTTGATTGGCCAACTGAAATCACGACGGCCACACTACTGAGATATTTAAGCACCTACCTTGTCCTCACAACTCACTTTTCAGCTTGGCACTTTTCTTTCTTCACCTGCCACCTCATCCAACCATGCCATCCAAGCGAGAATGTATTGTTGCCTATGTTCTTGGCATGTATGCAACATGCCCTACTGCCCCCAGAATGAGAATGAGGAATTTTGACTATCTTCCTCATGGTATGACTGTTCGAATGTTGTGGAGGAACTACAATGAATGTTATATGTGCAGGAATGCGGAAGGCAACAAATGCACGTTGGGGTATTTTCGATGTGTGTTTCGAAACGACCTTGCCTTTCGGTTCAAGTTCCGACAGGTTCAGCCGTAACGTTACCGTCAACGAAACCACGGCGGCTACGAGTCAGAATGTTATCTTGATTCCACTTTGATTTCGAGTAAGACTTAGGATTGCAACCTCCCGAGGGTTAGATTTTCGACTACTTTTCGATAAGAATAGTATACTTAAACATATGTTAACAATGTGGTAGAAGTGTATAATGTTCATTCGTCAATGGCTTGTGTTTCTTGCCGATATGCTGATGTGCCTGTGTATGGGGTTTTCTGCCTCGGTTGTGTTTTTGTCTTTGATTAAAAAATCGGCGACTAAGTGATCCCGCATGTGCGAGATATACGAATTTGATTGGACCAAAAGTACACTACTCTTGCACGACCCGCGGTCCACTCACGACCAGGTACAAAAGCTCTTGCCCGACCCTTGAAGATTCATTTCCCCCTGTTTCTTCTAACATACGCACCTTCAACCATACCTTCAAACATCTGCTGCTTACCTTGAAAGCATCGCCATCTGCAGGTATTATAGCTCCACATTTATCCTCACAATTTATATTTTCGACTTTTGCTATGGGCGACGCTCGCTTCAACTGCTAATCACCTTGCAAGCATTGTTATCTACAGGTATAAAATCCTGCAACATCGTGGCCACGTTATGCCTTCAATTCTACGATTCGGAGTTTATGGGACACGCGATCGCGATGAAGCCACTGCAGACGCTATCAATACACATGGAATGGTCCACATGCGATGTCCTCAATGCAATGTAGACAGCTGGATGATATGTAAGTTCTTAAACACCTTCGAGGACAGACATACGGGACACCGACAGGACTTAGGGATCGTTTGGTGGCGCTACACCTGGAGAATTCGGAAATACATGTTTTTTGACCTTCAAGAACCGGAACTTTATCCCGACCAGAGCCCAATAGGGAACGAATGGGTTACCCCAAGGACACTGGTCATTCCAATCGACGTCACTTGGGCGCTTATTATTCCGCGGCATCAACGAGAAGAGGAAATCGACCTATATTGCGTGCGATGCAATTGCCTTGACCAATAAAGCTCTGCCATTTATGTTCTCCGATAGAGCGTCAACATTGCGGTCAACGTTACCTCGCTATCGAGGGAATTAAAACCTACAAGTACCGCAAATAATTGTGGATTGAAGATATAGATTCCAATGTATCAGCAATATAGTAGCCTTAGCACGGTGAAATGATCGAAATCTCTTGCCTAGAAGACATCATAGACAAATATTTGGTGTATTTTGAATAAATTTGTATGATGATATAGATTTGTGTATCATATGCTGGTACCCATCTCAGTTGCAACTTATTTTACGGGAATTTAAGCACCTGAATATGCACATCCATAAACGTGTACCGTGCATGCTGGCCTAAATTGCACATGGATGTACCCATATTTGCATACTTGTACATGATATGCACGCATATGAGCAAAAATGCAACAAAAAAATCTACCGGGACTCGCCGAGTACGAAAGCATCATGCACAAATAAATAATTCGAGTAATATTTTGTAATAAAAATTGCGGGACGACTTACGTGTCGCTTACGTGTCGCTTACGTGGCACATTTCAGATGACGTGGCAATAACTTTTAGACGACGAAAATTGTGTCAAAATGAAGGTTTTTAGACGACGATCGAGATTCATTTATTCCCAATAGTCTGTTGAAAGATGTGAGATGCCGCGAAGAGACTCACCAGAAATCCGGTGAAAAAGCCTCCGCCAGAGCTAGATCCGTTTTGGTTCTTATCCGCGCTACTGCAGAAAATTCAAACACGCAGGTTGCAGTAAAATAACAAGACGATATACATGCGAACACATGTTTTTTTGTAGAGAACGTCGAAAAGAATATTCAGCGTTAACTTGGGAAAGGCGATTAATTTGTCAACGAGACACGCGAGCAGACATCGAAACGCTGTAGTCGGAGCCCGGTGCAGACCGGGCAGCAGGTGCAGATCTGAGGGCGCGGAGTGAAATGGATACCACGAGGTTGTTTGTCTCGCTAACTTCCCTCTGCAAGTGCGTTCATTTCTCCGAGGCCTTGTCAGGCCACTCAGGAGGACCGCCTTTCGGATGGGGGCAACGCGAGATGCAGCTGTGGCGTGTGGCCGAACGGTTAAGCAGCTTGAAGTATTTAACATCATAATTCCCTCCCGACTATGATACTCGAATTCTGAATGAATCGCCGTATTACCTGCAAGCGTGGAAGTAAATGAGGTGACACACAGGTGATATGCGTTGGAAGGTCAGTGCTGAGTGCAGGTGTCTTGTCTTTCTTCAGGCAGGTGTGTGAGGTCACCACGTTCGCACGAGTGGTAATAAGAATAAGGCTGGCACTGGTTTTACCACTGGTAATACCTTTACCGGTATTACCCGGTAATTTTACCGGTAATACCAACACCCATAATCCTTTACCATGCTCTAGTGTGGTAAAGTGCCAAATTCCCAAAATCCTTTACCATGGGTAATACCATTTTGGTATTACCATTGGTATTACCACCTGGAATCACGATTTTACCCCATTTTACCCCTGTGTTACCATGAATCCGTGACTTCCATACCAGGTTACCAGCCGCCATCCATGGGTAGTGGTTCCGTGAATTCGTCTCATCGAAACTTTACTCGACATTTTCGTTGACGGGCCTGCGTGGCGGTGCCATACCCATTTAAAAATGTCGGAATCGGACATTTGGGGCAGTGCGCAAAAGTGTGTGTAGAGAGTATGACCTCGTGGGGGCAGTGCGCAAAAGTGTGTGTAGAGAGAATGGCCTCGTGGGGGCAGTGCGCAAAAGTGTGTGTAGAGAGAATGGCCTCGTGGGCAAGGTTTTGAGGGTCAGTCGCGCGTCGGTATTACCACGGTATTACCCGATAAAGTATTACCGGTAATTTTACCGGTATTACCAAGGCCGAAAATCCTTTACCCGGTAAAATGCCAGCCTTAAATAAGAAGCGCGAAGGTCACAGACGAGAACAAGGAGGTCCACTATACTAGGAAACACAGGCAAATGGCAGCCGCATAAGGCATAACTCTCTGCAGCACGGAAGGTGTTAGCTTGAGCGCCAATTCAAATCGCGAAGTGAACAAGTTCGCCACTTCTCGTAAGCCGTGTATTGACGACCAAGCCATCCTTCAGGGTCCTCCAATGGACCGAACACGATCGCGGGCACAACACCCACCTCTTGTCGGTACCGCAGTGCTTGTTTAGAGCGCGCGGCATTCTCCCTGTGATGACAACATATTCTTAGTATACTTACAATATATGATAAACATGCAGAAACAAGTTGACAATATGTTGCAGGTATACTACAGATAGTACATGCGTGCGAGCTTGCAGGTTGCACCTCCGCCGGAACAGGTCGTACTCAGCATGTTGTTGAAAAAGCTTTCGGTAAGCGGGAATACTCGCTCGCATCCAGCGGGTCAGTTGGTCAATCTCCAAGGACGTTAGCTCCAATGGCTTGCCCTTCTCCCCGAAGGTAGTGACCACGATGCCGGGAGCGGGGCCCGCCATCAAAGCCCGCGGGACACGGCCGGCAGTAGCTCTTTCTCGGTTCAAAAGCATGGTCAGGATGCCTCGTAGGGAGCGCAAGGTTTTCAACCTTAGATAGCCGTTCATGATGCTTGCCACGGGGAACGCATTGTTCTTCACCCACCTAGCTAGCTTGCCATTCATGGACTCGAAGGCATACATCCACCATTCACGCACATGTCCGAATCGCAGGAGCAGATCGACCCAGTGCCAGATTTTATGGGTGTTGATTGCAAGCCACTGTGGAGGACCATTCGCTTCCAAGTCCTCAAAGAAAAGTCTGGTCTGCTCTCTCAAATACTCCATATCCTGCACGTACGAATCAATACGTTTGTAACATATATTCAACATACCTGTGACATGTGGAACTCATATCACACCAACATTGAATACGTACCCGAGGTTCTATGGAATGCGCAGTGCATTCCCGTATGATGATAGTCAGTTTGGACACAATGTCCTGCAGCGCATTGTCGACTTCACCATCATCGCGAGGCCAAGAGGACAATACCGCCAACAACTTGGACTCGAAAGCCTTCAAAGCCGCATGCGCCTTGAGGTGCTTTGCGTATTTTGCGCCGTTGGAGGCGGTTGAGGTGCGCAACAAATGCTTATGCCCATCGCCCCACCGTGTGACTCCCCGCAACTCCTTCAAGAAGGCGAGTGCTGTTTCCCGAGAACGTAAGGTGGTCGAAGCCTTCGGACGCGGTGGGATCCCCCATGGACCGTTTGTCATTTTGTACACCTCATGCGGCTCCCCTGTCCGTGTTGCCGTATACCGTCAACACGTGTATGACATATTGAACACAATTACAGAAATGTTGCACTAATACAAAACTCACCTTTCGAATTCTGCACCCACTCCGTTTGCCCCCATTCTGGGTGCAGGCCCTCCTCCTCGGCAAAGTTGTGCGCGGCCTCGTTGAAATCCAGACCAAGCAGCGTTGTTGCAAGCCTGTTTCCCAAGTTCATGATTTCGTGCATAGGATCATAGAGCCAATCTAACGCCAAGTTAGAGTACGACAACCTTGCGAATGCGGCGGGCAACTTGAATCCGGTGGCCGAGAAACGTTCCGCCATGTCCGCTTTCGACCAACCTGATTTGGAAAGTGCCTCGTGTATTTCGCCCATTCGCTTGACAAACTCATGCGTGTAGTTCTCCGGCGGCCCTGCATGGCACGTGCACAAGTAATACAACATATCTGTGGTATGTTGCAGGCATGTTGATGCATGTTGCAAACATGCTGTAAACAATCAAACTGGGTGGCATAGCGATGAGAGCGTACCAGGAGGATGTTGCTTGAAGAATGCGTAGAAGATTCTTCCCAGCGCTGGACTGTGACATCCTTTCGTACGGCACAACATGCAACGCTTGTAGGCGTTTACATCCATTCGCTTCCCGGCATCGACCAAGCCTTTGTAATCCATGATCACCCCGAGTAGCATGCACCGTACACGAACATACTCCTCGGAAAAGGCGTCCCAAACTCCGCAGCCCGTCTCCCACAACTCCTCCAACTCGTCGACCAGCTTGTCGTACAAAAGAGTCGTATCGGCGGGATGGATGCCATTAAGAATACCGTAGACCTCAAGGTACTCGTACTTGGAGCGTATCTCCGGCGGCAAGTTCAAGATTTGGAAATACATGGGAAACACGCCCGCCTTGTTTTTCCATACGGAAGCCCCATCCGCGCAGAACAGGATGATTATATTCCGCAACTCCTGGAAAAACTCTGGGTACCGCGCCTTCTTCTCTTTCCACGCATCTCCGTCTGCACACTCCGGACAAAATACAACTCACCGCGGTATACATACAACTGTATGTGTACATCTGCAATATGTCAAAGACATACGTTAAGTGTATTGCAGATATGCCCTTTGCAGATCCTATCACAAGCATTGGGATCATAGACGCGTGCTGGGCTCTTACCCCAAATTGTGTCTTTGCGTCCACTTTCAGGAGACGTATGACGGCCATGCGCCCGCATGAGCTCAGCAACTTCAGGTGAATGGAATAGCCTCCGGAAAATTTCCTTCAAGGGCCACCAAAGGAATTGCAATCGCGGCTTCTTCGGAGTGCCATCCTCCGGAGTGCCATCCTCCTCCGCCGCTCCAAAGCTTTGCCACCGGCATTCTTTACAGTGTGGACAATGATCCGCGTTCTCCAACTCCTTCTCGTACAAACAACATCCATTGACGCACATGTCCACTCGTTGGTACGGCGTACTAAAAGCGTCGAAAGTACCCATAGCTTTAGCGAACGTCAAGGGGAAATGGGTTTCGCGAAGCTCATCAAAGTTGTGAAGTAGGATCTCACACAACGAGGAAAACGATTTTTGGGTCAAGTTTTCCTCCAAGTTCCATTCCAGAAGATCCGCGAGGAGCTTAGTTGATCGCCGCACGTTGTGGTCCTGCGTACACATCGCAATTTCAGTGGTTGTCAATACATATGCAATATACTGCAATACATTGTCAATATGTAGGAGATATGCATACTACATATTGCACGTGCAGTTCACTGCACGATATTTGGCATAATAACGCGTTCTTACCGTCTCCCCTCCGAAAAGCTCCTTTGCAGCATTCACAATACTTTCCAATTGTGTAGCAATCGCTGCTTTAACGGAGTGGACGGCATCTCCGTCGTCTTCTTCATCGAACCCCAAATCCTCCCCACCGCCATCCTTGGTCTCACCATCGGCATCCTCGGTCTTAGGCGCATCGCCGTCCTCGTCGTCGGGAACTCCGGCCTCGCCGCCTTGACTCGACACATCCTTGGCTTCCACGTCCTGTTGTGCGTGTACCACCTCGTCTTCTGCGCTTGTCCTCCCGGCTTCCTCAGCATGTTCGCCCTCCTTGTCATCCATCGTGACGTCCACATCCGTATGTCTGTAGGAGAGTTGCAATGCACCTTCAATACGTTGTCAACATATTGCGAATGTGTTGTCACGCAAGCTTGCCCAATCATTCATGGGAGAGAAAGGGCGTAGAGTACCTTAAGGTTTCGCCGCGGTTGCCACAAACTACAGCATCGATTTCTTCAGGGTCCGGTGCGGGTGGCTGGATCTGCCCGTGGAGTTTCCGATGTCGTGTGCGGGTGGCCTTGCTCACCACGTTTCCACGTAGGTCAACTCCGTAGCACATGGCACAATCACATAGAAACCGCCCTCGCTCCAATGTTACGGTGCCCACATTTCGACGATGCATTGCATGGAGCGAGAGCCAAGGATCGGCTTCGCCCGCCGTGTCCTTCACCTCACCCATCTCGGTGTCCTTCGCCTCAGCTGGCTCTTCCACAGGAGATCTGCTTCGCCCACCGCAGTATATCTCCCATACATATTCAATATACCGGCAACGGTTTCTGATATATTGCAACGTATTATATCATGAAAAGTCAGTATGCAAGTTGAGGTGCCTAAATATTCGTACATACCTCATGGGCTCTTCCATCTCGGCAGCCATGGCATCCGTGGTAACTGCAATTAAAGACCAAACTCCAACCGCACGGATCAAATCTGGCCAATCATTTATTGTCGAAACGCTCCTCCAATGTCGCCCAAGGCACCGAACCTCCCGCACATTGTCTCGTGTAGGATTATCGAGTTGAGAGTCGTCGGCCAGCAGCGAGCCGTATGTAGTCGCCTCGAAGTTGCCATCGTGTACTAGGTAGACAACAGTTTCCATACGGATCGGTGTCAAAATTGCTTGATGAGCTTCGAAGAAGTCGTAGGCTTCTTCCGCATTCGATGGTAGGTTGTCTCCCTCGGGGGTAACGTCAAGTGGAAATTGGTGAGGACTACGTTCCGCGTCAACAGTGACTACATCAATGAATCCAGAAATCCCGAAATAGTACCTGCTGTCGTCTAAACGAGCTGAATTTGCCGCCTCGTGCGCCTCGGGGGGCGCCTCGCCCGCATCTCTGCACAATATCGTCCCAACATGTTTCCAACATCCCATCAACATGCTGCAACCATCACGATAGCGTGCTGCAGCATAGTTACGGCGAAAGCAAGTAGGCAAGGAAACATGATGAGATGTATCACCTGGAAAAGCTCTTCGATATGGACGATGAACTAGTCGACATTGAGGATGCCCGCAAGTCAGGCATGCTACTTCCAATGGTCCCATCTAAAGCATGCCCCTCGTGCGCCTCGTACGCCTCGGGGGGCGCCTCGCCCGCATCTCTGCACAATATCGTCCCAACATGTGTTCAACATCCCATCAACATGCTGCAACCATCACGATAGCGTGCTGCAGCACTATTGCAGCGAGCCACGTGAGGAATGGTGGGAGGGAAACCATGCCCCACGAGAGTCCCTTACCTTGCACTCCCGCCGGCTAGTGGAGGGCTCGTGGGTGCCTCAGCATTGGGCGGCGGGGGGGACTCCTTGCTTTGGGCCTCGTGCGCCTCGGGGGGCGCCTCGCCCGCATCTCTGCACAATATCGTCCCAACATGTGTTCAACATCCCATCAACATGCTGCAACCATCACGATAGCGTGCTGCAGCACTATTGCAGCGAGCCACGTGAGGAATGGTGGGAGGGAAACCATGCCCCACGAGAGTCCCTTACCTTGCACTCCCGCCGGCTAGTGGAGGGCTCGTGGGTGCCTCAGCATTGGGCGGCGGGGGGGACTCCTTGCTTTGGGCCTCGTGCGCCTCGGGGGGCGCCTCGCCCGCATCTCTGCACAATATCGTCCCAACATGTTTTCAACATCCCATCAACATGCTGCAACCATCACGATAGCGTGCTGCAGCACTATTGCAGCGAGCCACGTGAGGAATGGTGGGAGGGAAACCATGCCCCACGAGAGTCCCTTACCTTGCACTCCCGCCGGCTAGTGGAGGGCTCGTGGGTGCCTCAGCATTGGGCGGCGGGGGGGACTCCTTGCTTTGGGCCTCGTGCGCCTCGGGGGGCGCCTCGCCCGCATCTCTGCACAATATCGTCCCAACATGTTTTCAACATCCCATCAACATGCTGCAACCATCACGATAGCGTACTGCAGCACTATTGCAGCGAGCCACGTGATGAATGGTGGGAGGGAAACCATGCCCCGCGAGAGTCCCTTACCTTGCCTCTTGCATGCCACGAATCCTTTCGACAATCCGTTGCAAGCAATTAGGCACCGGTGGAACAAGTCGAAACGATTTCCCCTTAAAGGTTACCGTTGCCGGTTCTAGCTCCAAGATGTCGGAAGGTGGTAACCAAGTCGGCCACGCGGTATTGTCTGGAGATAAATCGTGCGCCAATCTGGAGAAATCGTGCGGGAGCAGTCGCGTTGGCAGCCACTTATGATGCCATACCGTGTCCACTTCCACATAGTGCGCATCGACTTTCCTGCAATGTGTTCCAGGATCCCTACAATATAATCTCAATATGTATGCAACATATGGTAACCATGTTGCATACATGTAGCAAAGAGTCCTGTGAAGCAAGAAAGACACAACCTCAACGTCGAGAAGAAAGAGAAAGGGTGCTACCTCGCGGACAACTCCAGTTCCCTCGTAGATATTGGAAGATGTGGAGGCGCAATCCACGCCAAAAGGCGTTCCTTCTTCGTAATCGTTTCATACTCCGGGTCGCGGAAGCCTTCCGCGGTACTCCAACCTTCCGGGAATATGAGCTTGATATTGGGAGGGGGTTTGAGCGATGTACCCTCCTGAGCATTGGAAGGTTTGATCGGCTCTCGATCGGCTAAGCACCCGCCTTGCGCGGGATTTCTCATCGCGCGCTTGGCTAACGAAGATTGTTGTACGGGGGGGGCCGCCTTCCCTTGGACGAGGGCGGCGGCTCTAGCCGAAGGCAAGCCGGTTCGATGTCGCTCCGCATCACTTGGTGATGATGATTGAGGGGATCGTTCATGGCGAGGTCGCTTTTCACCATGAACAATTTGATCTCCTCGGACCATACTGCATTGAAGTCCCCTTTACCACGCCCATCACCCTTCGAAAATGTACTGCAACTATGCTGTAATATGTTGGACATATACTGCGGACATATTGACGATATGCTGAAGGAACTTTCAAGTAAAGCAATAACCCAAAAGTAGGTTTTCGGACCCCCCCCACAAAAAACGCACACAAGCTATGTCGCAAAATATAGCTCCTGAGTCCATATAACAAGTCTCACCAGAATTGAAGAACATGTTTTTTCAACTTTTTTAGGGCTCACTTCAACACTTCCGCAGCATACTGAAAGGGGGGGCTAAAGGCAGGGCTCAAGGTCTTGAGCCCTCACGTATTGAAGTGAGCCCTCACGTATTGAAGTGAGCCCTCACGTATTGAAGTGAGCCCTCACGTATTGAAGTGATCCCTGCCTTGAGCTCTGCAGGCGGTTGCACGCGGTTGCACGCATATTGACCTTTACAAAAATTTAAAAAACTTTTTAGAGGAGAATCTGTTCAATACTACTTCAATACGTGAGGGCTCACTGCAATACGTTAGCGATTACAGGCGTATTGAAATGGCGTATTGGAGATGTATTGAAAAATGATGATGTCAGCTTTGCCAGTGCCAGGTCAGACGGATCGTCGCAAAGCTGACCTGGCACTTTTTCAATACATCTCCAATACGCCATTTCAATACGCCTGTAATCGCTAACGTATTGCAGTGAGCCCTCATGTATTGCAGTAGTATTGAACAGATTGAACAATTTTCGGGGAAACAATTTTGGAATTTTAATTTTTAGGAGAATCTGCACCCCTCGTTCGTGAATCGAACGGCCGAAATCGTAACTCAAGAAGTACCCCCAAAATGACCCCTGAGATGGCCTGGATAAAAAAGGCTGTCATTGACCTTTAGATGGAGGTGGTACACTTCGCCAGCGAGGAGGAGCTCAACTCCTCGCAGACAAGGTGTATACCTCCAGTGGGACTCGAACCCACTACCTCAGGCTTTTAAGACCGACGGCCAACCACTAGACCATTATGACAACGAGATTGAAAAGATGTTGCGTATTGGACTACAGTACAGTAACGTATGAACACAAATGAAAAGGGGGGTTAGACGTTCCCCCCCAAAAAAAGAAAAAGAGCGCGATGACAATCGAGATGGACGATGGACGAAATTTCAAAATGCATTTCCAAACGGTCGGTCGTCGCAGGTGCAATGCGCCCGACACATGAGGCCAACATGCGTGCACGATGCATGGTAACACCCATCGCATCACGGCAACGTACGGAAGGCCTCCTGGAAGCACGTTGACGTTCCAGCAGCCGCCCTAGCCAGCAGAGGTGTAAACAAAGCCAGCAGAGGTGTAAGAAAAGCCAGCAGAGGTGTAAGAAAAATGTCAGTCAAAGAGTTGCACGCTGAGTATGTAGAAAGCTGCGAGCTGTTTGGCGTTGAGCATACGCACGAGGGCTTCGTTGACTACGTTGCGAAGGTGAGGGCAAAGGGGACACCTAGCGAGCCCAAAGGGATCGAGGAAACCCCATTGGCTTTCCTCGACAAAGGCAAGAAAAGGGCGAAGGAAGACGACGAGGACGATGAGGAGGGAGGGGGGGAAGGGAGCAAAAAAAGGCGCAAGGGGGCTCGAAGCGCGTTCGAAGCTCAACTAATTAAAGCATGTCACGAGGAGTTTGGTACGTACTAAGCCCCTACTACACGCATGCGGCTTCGTTTAATTAACTTCGTTCCTTCGGTGCATGAAAAATATTGATTTGGGAAGAGTTTGGGGAGGAATTACTTGCAGAATTGCGTGTGAAGGACGGGCGTCTTGAGCCCCTACTTCACGTTCCGAAGCAAGAGTCCGCGGTGACGAAGTACGTCACCGCGGTACAAAATCGCTGCAAGTGGGCGACCGCGCCCACTAATTCGTTCGTGCGGGCGAAAGCCCGTTCGATCGTGAACAACAATCGATACCTTTGGAAGTGCGGCCGGTGGGCGACCGACACGAAAACGGGAGAGTGTACGTGGGTGGGCCCCCAAAAGCTACATCCGTACACCACGTGTATGGAGGAGGGGGTCCCTACCACATGCCCGGTGCGGCAAATCGCCCAGAAGATGGAGGTGCTCAAAGCCCTCCCCCAATTCGAATTGGAGGAGGGGCCTAACAGCAAGGTGGAGTGCTTGCAAGGGGAGGCAAGACAGCGGCTGGGTACGTTCCCACCCTCTAATACACGTGACACACGCTTGCAGTATATGTGAAGCATGCCACAGCACACCTTCAGCATACTCAGCATACTTGTGCACCTTTCTGAAAGGTAGGGCCACAATATGCCTGCAATATGTATGTAGTATACCTGTAACATACCTGTAACACACCTGTAACATACTGTACGCATACTACATAAAACTTACGGTTGATAGCATTTTTTGTTTGCAGTCGCCTATCTCTACGATCACAACGCCCCCGACAAGGACGACGAGGAGGAGGCTGACCGCCTGGAGGCGGATGCCAAGAAGAAGGAGGTGGAGGCCAAGGCCAAAAAAGCACCCGCCTCCGCATCCGCATCCGCAAAGGGCAAGGCCAAGGCCTCGGAGGGCCCCGCCTCCGCATCCGCAAAGGGCAAGGCCAAGGCGGCCGCGTCACCGGCCCCGTCACCGGCCAAGCCCGCCAAGGCCAAGCCCGCCAAGCCCGCCAAGCCCGAAGCCCCCAATGTTGAAGACATCTTCAAGGTGGGGAAAGAGGTGGTGGTGTACGCGGGGGCTCAAACGGAGTACGAAGCGATGAAGAGTTCGCTCCGTCCCGACAAAGGCCAACTCGTGACGAACACCGGCCGATTGAAGGCCAACGTCGGGCTGTTCGCCGGGTTGGTGGTGGCGAATGCGGTTGGGGATATTCTCCCCAACCACATCATGGACGGCCCCGATTTCCCCCTCACCGAGGGGCTCATCGGTATCAAGGTGCGCACCAACCCTTTCAATATGTGTACAATATGTGTACAATATGTCTGTAATAGTACTGTAATAGTACTGTAATAGTACTGTAATAGTACTGTAATAGTACTGTACTATATTTCCAATATTTGACACATGTATTTCGTTTGGTGGGGCTGCAGGTAACTGATATCCTCGACATGAAGATGCTTTGCAAAGAGAAGCCATATGCATATGTCCGCAGCGCCATCTCCTTCATCATGAAGGAGGTGGACAAGCGCCTCCCGGAAGGGATGGACGCTAGCCACCGAGTGGGGAATCCCGGCACGGAGGCGTCCCTCCTCTTGCAGAAGGCCTTCATGCGCGAGGGAAGAACAAAAATAAAAAACTTTGTAGTGGACGTAGCCTACGTACGGCAGGGGGAGCGTTTGTGAAACAAATTTGACAATTTGTAATTGTATTCAATATTAATTGTGTTCAATATGCCTCTCGTTGACATATCAAGGTAAGGTTTGCGCGGAGTCCAAAAATGCAAAAACTTTTCAAAATCTAGATTTTGAGATGCGAGCGATTTAAGTTTGCGCTTAAGTATGGTTAAGTATGGGGGGTGACCGAGCGGTATCGACCATAACTTTTCATTAACGTGGTCAATTTGATACCTGAAGCGCGCAATATGTACAGGGTGCTATGGGCAACCTATTTATCAAATAAAAGACTTTTGAAAAGTTTTTGCATTTTTGGACTCCGCGCAAACCTTACCTTGATATGCAATAGGTCCACAGCATACTTGCAGCATGTTGAATATGTCTGTGCAATATGCATGCAATAGGTCTACAGTATATATCCAACATAGGCAACTTTTATTTCAATACATATGCAATATGTCCACAGTATATATACAGCATATTGAATTTGCATGTTCAATACGTATGCAATAGGTCCGCAGTATGTATCCAACATATTGAATGTTCCGTTTCAGTACATATGCAATATGTCCACAGTATATATACAGCATATTGAATTTGCATGTTCAATACGTATGCAATAGGTCCGCAGTATGTATCCAACATACTGAATGTTCCGTTTCAATACATATGCAATATGTCCGCAATATATATACAGCATATTGAATTTTCATGTTCAATATGTATGCAATAGGTCCGCAGTATGTATCCAACATACTAAATGTACCGTTTCAATACATATTCAATAGGTCCGCAATATATATACAACATATTGAATTTACATGTTCAATACGTATGCAATATGTCCGCAGTATGTATCCAACATACTGAATGTTCCGTTTCAATACATATTCAATAGGTCCACAATATATATACAACATATTGAATTTACATGTTCAATACGTATGCAGTAGGTCCGCAGTGTGTATCCAACATATTGAATGTTGACTTACAATATGTATACAATATGTGAGCAATATGTCTGCAACATGCCTTCATAGTGTTTGCGACATGCATGGTGCATGTCTCCAACCCTATACTACACATGTGTTGAAGGCATATTGAAATAACTCTCTGCATCAGAACTTCAATATGTCTCCAATACATGAGGGCTCACTGCAATACTATGTTGCACACATGTTGGAGCGCTTGCAGGCATATTGCACACATATTGTAACATTTTTTATTGTATTGAACATTTATTGTCAATACGCGTGCAATATGCCTGCAATATGTGTTCAATACGATGTATTGCACGCGTCCAGAAACGTAGGGATATCTCAGAGGTCTATTCATCATGGAAGACAGAATCTGTGCAATCATGGCTATTCAGCCTCCAACATAGCTAACATAGCTATCCAGCTTATGACCCAACCGTTGGTAAGCGGCCTCTACGCCATATGGCTAAAGATGGCAAGTAATCTCTTCGGTCATTCTTGGGCATAGTCAGCCAATTCAGGATATTTATCCCGAAATTCTCCAAGAGTCACTCATGTTTTCCATGTGTCATATGAAAACAGCCAACATATCGCCCTATGAAAGGAATCATCTCCTTCAGCAAGGGGAAGTGGTTATGCTGTAAAATTGACCAGTCTGATCATCATAAAAGTGACAGATTTGAGAAAATCGATTGAAACTTGTATTGAAAATGACTATTCCTTAAGATAAGGTATTGCACCTAAGGGAATAAAGGTTTCATCGTCTGAAATAGGAAAGGAGTTTTTCATTGACTCTAGTTCCCGAATCCAGAATCACATAGAAAATATATTCTATCCTGTGCATATAGAAAGTACATTAGATTCAGATTCTGAGCATACAAGTGGACTTGAATGCACTCGGGTTTGTACTGAGTTGCTGTTCGGTTGTGAGGACTGAACCAGTCTCACAAGGGTGCAAGTAACACTTACAGGGAATATGGTACAGGGACCATAGGTTGATATCGGAATACTTTGTATACTGTCGGATATTTCTTTATACTTAGATGAACTTTCACTTGTTTGAAGTTACAAGACACCAGAGGTCAGTGCCAATGTGTAACTAATTCAAAAACTGACATGAGAGCTTGTTCAGCTCTTTAAGTAGTAACATGTCGACTCGAATTCCCTCAGATCTCATCCGAATTCGACAGTCACATGCTCAGTCACTTCATGTTCACATATCCTCTGACAGGTCTTGTCATTTGGCCCTTGGGCTGTAGCTGCCAGTCATACAGTGATCTCTGCTCTGAATTACTGAATAGTCATAGATCTGATGATGTGGCAAGATCTGGGACTCTCCTGGTTTCCCTCCAGATCTGTGTGGCTGTTTGAATATAAAATGGTTCCCCCCCCATTTCTGGAATGGTTTCCCACCAATTCTCTCAACCTGATCTGCTGTGGTTGCAGATGTTCAAAAAGTCACAAGCTGTCAGTCACCCTTGTCATACCTCGCGGTCATACTGGTGACTGTCACTGGTGCTGTCACTCGTCATTCAGACACGACTGTCTCTCGTCTGACTCGCGATACACCCTAGTACAACTCTCCCCCCCTTTGCGGCGCGCCTACGTCCTCGCTAGGCTGTCCTGCGTGCTCTTATGTACATAGTCAGGGAAGGTTAGCATGCACTTTGCGACAAGATCGGGCTGCTAAGCCCTCGGTTCTCGGGTCCGTGCCCCCCAGTCCTCGGGTCCGGGTCCCCCATACGGTTCTTGGGTCCGTGCCCCCCAGTCCTCGGGTCCGGGTCCCCCTTACGGTTCTTGGGTCCGTGCCCCCCAGTCCTTGGGTCTGGGTCCCCTTCCGCAATCCGGGTTCGCCAAGGTGCTTCACCGTCTCACGCTGCCAACGCTCATCAGGTTTGGCAACCTCAGCACTACCAGATCACGGGTCTTCCGCGGCCATTGCGCCCCGTGGCTGACCAGCCTCGGTATCCTGAGACTCGCACATGTCAGTCCTCGCTGTCAGCGTCGAGATGAGGTTCATTACCGCGAGTGCGCTCTCCTCCTTCATGCGCTCGTTCAGCTTCAGTTCGCAAAACAGGTGGTACAGCAACGCACGAGGTATTGCATATACCGCTTGGGCTGAACCCATACCGCGGGTGTTAGCCGAGGAGATGCCCCCTTGGGACGTGTTCTCGTGCCTTCCTAGCATTGCTCGCGCAGGGCAGGGAGTCGTGTGGGTGCACTGTAACAAAGGTACTGAAGGTGCCGCATTTGTCCATATGTGAGTTGGCTTCATGTACGGTGCGCCATACTTACAATAGGTGGTCAACAGTGGCTCTGGCAGACCTTTCATTACGGCGCGCGTGTGCAATCCTCGCAGCGTGTCGCCAGCTGGCACACTGAGAAATAAACGTGGTAAAATGGTGGTAAAATGTGGTAAACTGGGGGTAAATTGTGGTAAATTGGTGTTTTACCACCATTACACTAATAGTGGCGATATAAATCCCGTGGGTAATTTCCTATTGGTCTGTTGGCACTTTTCTAACACGATTTTACCACATTTACTTATAGCGCGGTAATTATATATTATTGTTTACCATTGCTGTATATAATTTACCATGGTACCCCCCTACGACCGGTAAATTGACCCCCAATGGTAAAATTACCACATATGACCGGTAAATTGACCCCCAATGGTAAAATTACCACATATGACCGGTAAATTTACCACGGTATGACCACGGTTGGACATGTGGCAGGCAGGATGCACTGTGATACGGACACGTGTGCAAGATTAGTGCACGTGGCAATCATGCATGGAATGTTACATAACTGTTACCAGATATGCTAGGTAGGTAAGTACGTGGCTTTGCAAGTAAGGTCACACTAGAAGCAATAAGGAGAGAGGAAGGAAGGACGCATGCTGCTGGTTTCTAGCTTGCCGTTGCTAAGGTCTTGAGCATCGTGCAGATTTCATTCCTGGCCAAAGGTAGATGACGTGGAGGGGGATTTTAAATCCCGGAGGACGGTGGCAGATACACTTGGTCTCAAGGCGTGACGCCGGCATCAGCAGGGTATGTTTGGCATCCTCGTTCAAGACAAAGACGGCACGGCTGTTCATGCGCGCGTTTTTGATAGTCGGGTATGCCGTCACCATGGCTAGACGGCACACAGCGCAATGTGTGGCCGGGTCCCAGATCAGATAGTAAGCTTCCACGCGGCCGTATTCAAATGCATCGGCTTCAGAGGATGCTAAGGCTACGTTGTAGGAGATTCTGGTTACTGCCCTGGTGTACATCGTGGACGTGAAGTCCTCGTCGCCGTGCCGCATTCGTGGAAAACATAGGACGTCCAAGGCGTCCCGTTCTAGCTCGTATCGCTCACCGTGCATGGCACGCAAGGAAGCCGCCAGGCCCGGCAGCAGCCTTCCTTCCGCATCGGCGCTTAGCGCGGATACAGCCACGCCACCGCGGATGATGTGATGACCGACATCCATGAAGTGACACGCGAGCCCCGGGTCATCGCGGAAACCCGGGCCGTCCTCTTTCACCGAGTGCGCGACATAGTCTGGAAGGAACCGGATCCCGGGGTACAAGTGGGCCATGTCATCTACACGGTCTTTCAGCAAGTAGGCGTTACCGATGCATGAATCGATGGCCTTCCCCCCCACCGGCTCCGGCACCACCCCCTTCGCCTCCCCCAACAGGCGCTCCACCCATAGCTCGATGTTGGAGCTGACAACGCCTACCTTCTCCTCTTGCTTGCACAAGTGTACCACGGCTAGGCGTAGATTCAGCGTCAGCATGTTCATAGGGCACTCGTTCTCAATAATGACTGCGAACTCCCTCATACGCAGCTCCGCTTGTGCGCGAGCCTCTGCGCGGTCTTCGATTGTGCCGGCGCACACCTGCCGGATGAAATATATCACAGCCTCCCTCAGCTTCCACCAAGCCCTGTCCAACTCTCGGTTGAGACTCCACAGGACGTCCATGAATACCAGCGGGCTGAATATTAAAATGAAGTTGAGCCAGTCCTCCATAGTGTAGTTCCCTGCAAACAAACCAAGCGTTTCGGGCGACATCAGCATGCATGCACCGTTCATTCAATCAATGGTCAACCCATACAACGGGCGGGCCTATGCACACAATTCACGTAGATCTCGCATGCATGGGAAGAACAGCTTTCCTGCAATCATGCCTGCCAGCACACCTACCTGCATATTGCACCACGTCCTGGTACTCACGGTGCATGTCGTGCGGGGCACACAGCCCTTTGCCGTTCTTCTGTAGCTGCTGTAGCTGCGCGGCGTTGAAGTAGCACGTGTCATCGCAGTTGGGCACCTTGTGGCGGAACATCTTCACAGTACTCTTCACGACACCGAAGGTCATACAGTGCATGAAAGGCAGCACGTATGCCGACATGGCGGTGAAATATTCCAGGGCCTCCAGGGGACCCTTACCGTAGCGCCCGGTCCGCATGGGATCAGCGCCCTCCTGGGTTAGCTTGACTAGTTCCTCGTGATCCTCCTGGGTTAATAGCACCGACGGGTCCCAGGCATGAACCGTCTCCCGTCCGGTAAATAGCTTTGTGCGATAGGCTTGGCATAGCCTAGGCAATACATCCCACCAGTTGGTCCGGGGGTGCCCTCCCACAGGCTCAGGTAATCGTTGCGTCTGGCAGCCACCGGAGCGAACCTTCCCAGATCGTTCCGCGCAACGGTGTCACAGTAGCACAGCACCAGAAACACACTGAACTTATCATGCCACTTGCCAAAGTAACCATCGTATACTCGGAACGGCGTGCCTTTGTCGTCAGCGTGCCCGTCGCGTAACTCCTTGAGCTCCTTCACGAGGCGCTCTTGGATCACGTCATTGTTCTTCCAGTGCTGCCTAGGGCCCGGAACCACAATTACGAGCCCGGTAAATTCCATCCTAACCCGATCCTGCGAACACCCGCATGGATGCACCGTCAGTCCTCCCTTCTTCAATCACCGGGAAGCCTTCACAGCCAGACACGCTAGCAGGTGTACAACCTACGGCACGCAAGGCGGGACGCAGTACACCTTGCATACGCCTACACTGCAGAAGCAGACCAGCAGCAGGGGACCACCTGCATGCGTTAGACTGGTTAGCCTTATTCTAGTAGCAAGGCACATCGCAACGGTTCGAGTTGCAGATTGTGGCGGCGTGTACCCGAGGGTGCAGGTCTGCGCTCCGCATCGCTCCGAACCTCGTGGACCATCCCCTGCACCGTGCGCGCCACATTCCCACCATTACGCCCGGTGGTGTGTCCCCACCCTCACGTGCAACGCATCGTTTGCACCATAGCGCTGTTCAGGTCAGCCATTCCATTGTTTCAACATACATCAAGGGGAGGGGGGGGGCTTGGTTGTAGTAGGAGTGCTGGGTGTCGGCTGGACTCACTGTTTGTCGTGCTTCTTCGCCCGTGCGTCATCCTCACCGTATTCCACAGCCATTCCAGCCCGAACCATTCCAGGTTTCATGGGATCCGTGCTTTCTGTTTCCTGCAGCAGCCGGCCCCCAACCGTGCTGTGCTCGTTGATCCGCGCCACGTGCGGGCTGGTCATGACGCATGCATTTGTAGGCGCTCTCGCCTGCGTATCAGCACGCATTTTTGCAAACTTCGCATTGCGCATCCAGCGTCTGACTAGCCGTTTCACCGGGAAGTAGAAATAGTACTCCTGCGGGCGGTACACCTCACCCCGCGCCGTACGTGTCACACTGTATCTCTCCTCCTCGCACCACCCGACCGGCACTCCCGCCGCATCCCACGCGATGGGAACCCCGCATTTCTCCTGCGCTGGTTTCTTGGTCTCTGCTGGAAACGTTCTGTGATACTTCGGACACACATGCACTGCGTAGTCCCACACGGTCTCGGCACCAATCAGGCGTAGCATGTGCCAGAGCGACCCCGGTAAATTGGTGGTTGCTCCACCCAGCAGCATCTTCAAGATTTTCATGAACGTGTTGAAGTGCGCGTCTGTCCACTGCTGCCGCCGTTTCATGTCCAGCAAATACCACACAGCTTCCTGCAGCGTCACTCCGTGGGGGCTCGCCTGCCCATGCGTTAGAAGCGGATCCATCTTTTTGGGACTGAGTTCGGCCGACTCTGGCGCGTCCAATGTCTCCACTTTCGCTGGCTCCGGCGCGTCTACCGTCACCGCTTTCCCTGCCTCCGGAGGGTCCACCGTCACCTCTTTCGCCGGCACCGGCGCGTACACCGTCACCTCTGCGTGATGAGCCAGCAGCAAGGCGGCCGCCTCTTCCACCTCGATTTCCATGCCCGCCTTTGCAGCTAGTTCCTGCGAGTGGCCGTCCCCTCCTGGCTTAGTTTCTGTGCATATTCTGCGTGCGCTGCATGCCCCTGCGCATGTTGCATGACGTACATACTACAATACGCACTACATGATGTAGTGCGAAAGACGCACAGGCGTTTCCACGTCCTGTCCGAGCAGGGCAGTGAGACCAGTGTTCCGCCAGTGTGCAAGGTGCGGCAGGGCGTACATCGTAAAGAAAGTCCGGGATGGAGAGGAGGTCCGCCTCCGCATCACCACCTTCGTCCGTCTCCTCCACGATGTCTTCTTCCGGGATGTCCGGCAAATCCAACACCTCCTCCCAGTATGCATTTTCGGCTGGGGTGGGGGCATCTGACGACCCCCCTTCCTCGCAATGACTCAATCCCATATATCCCACGGCCCGTGCGTCCGCCAGGTCGTGGTTCGTATCATTCCCATCTGCGCCGGCTCCTCCCACCAGGGTATACCGCATTCTCTTGTTGGGTATCCTCGCCTGCTGAGAATCATCATCCGCTGTTTCCGCAAACACTGGGGCCGCCTCCATCTGGTGGCCAGCGGAGATGGCAATGACACGGTGCCTTTGATCAAACTGAACTCCCAGAGATTGCATGTGGCCTATGAGCACGTCAATCCTTCCCTTGTAATCCTTTCCGGCGCGCCCTGCCTGATCAGGTATGCCCAGCGTGCACAAGTCGTCGGGGGTGAAGAGGGAGCGAATGCTTGGGCGCTTGATGTCACGGTAAGCGCGTTGCGCCAACTCCAGTAGGCGGGCGTCGGTCACGTGCCGGTTATCACACGCGGTTGGGAGCTGCGCCGTTTGGCACATGACGGCTTCTTCCCCGGCTCGCCGTTTCCCCCGCGCGCCGTCCACCGGGCTCGCCACCCCACCTGCTAGCTCTCTGGGGCCCACAGGCGGTCCCCGGAGGCTTATTATTCGCAACCTCTTGTCGACCGTGCACCCGAGAGTTGTCAATCTGTCAGCCAGCTGACGGATCTTTGCGCTCTTCTGCGCCATCGTGCTGCACTCCTCTGTGACCTTGCTAGGGATCCATCCGATGTCCACACCAAACCGTGACACTTTGAGAAGCTTGCCCCGCACATCCAGGCTTTGCAGTTTGCGCAGGATGACGGCGTCATCCAGTTCAGCCATCACCGCGCATACCTGCCGCAAATCACCCTATGCACCTATCTACCGTACGCGCACCCTCGCGCATGCATCCCCAGCGACGATCGCAACCACAGGTGGACACTTTGAAGGACACCGAAAACATCCGCATGATCACTTTTAAAGATCAAATAACAAGTTGTAAGTTAAGACTAAGACTCCACTACCTCGCACGGAGCCCGCAGGCGATCCCGCCTCCAGGGGACCCCTTCCCGCCTCGAGGGGACCCCTAAGACTTCTCTACCTCGCACGGAGCCCGCAGGCAATCCCGCCTCGAGGGGACCCTTGCGTAAGACTTCTCTACCTCGCACGGAGCCCGCAAGCAATCCCGCCTCGAGGGGACCCCTAAGACTTCTCTACCTCGCACGACTCGCAGCGCCGCTGCTCACCCTTTGGCCGCTGATTCGCAACCGCAGATGAAGCAGCATAAGGCACGGCGCCGGGGAGAGCGCCGCACGCGCCACGCGCCTGATTCGGCGCGGAGCGGAGCAGCCTCCCCGCACCCTTGGTCCCTGGGTCCTATGGTCCTTGCGTGCACCTATGCACCTTTCTACTGTACGCGCACCCTCGC
>LGRX02019708.1:0-15493 GCA_001247695.2 Cymbomonas tetramitiformis | reverse complement strand
CGAGCATACGCGATTTTAGCGTAGGTCACATTGTGCTTCTATTTATTACATCTGAGAATATCTGTTACTCATCTTTGTGAGTCTAGACAGCATTGTGCTGATTGCAATGCTTTCTCTGGTGACGTATATATCACAGATTATACTAAATGTGGTGATCAGTCCAGTGCAATATTTTGTCACCGGAATGTACAAGGATTGTGAATGATTGCAATCCAGCCGGAGGAATAATCCCAACAGCTTATTCTGTACTAATGAATTCATCGGAGTTATACTCATTTCGACGATTCAAAAACCCATGTCATTGTAGTGATGACAACTCATATGAATATATAGGGTTTTATCAGAATGCTTTTATGTGATGTCAACATATTATGAACAATTCACTTGCATCTCAGGACAAAGGAGTTACGCTTGGAAGGTCTTGCATGGTGGTCACCAACAGTTATCAGCTGTTATTCGGGTGCCAAATTCTGCCTTCAGCACTGGGACTATATCAACCAGTCTTACAGCGATGTACTTGTCCTTCCCACTCTTATGTACGGTTATAGTGCCAAAGTATATCAGGTGGGATATATATATATATACATTATATAACTATCATCTTCTGATCCAGGATATGCAATTAAGCATGGTATCAGGTTATATGTTATGTATATAGTTCAGCATTCCAAACTTACTCGAGAATGTAAATGCTGAGCAAAAGTCAACTTATAGTCATTGGAATATAGTTTCCCATCCGAGTTTACACTTTATTAGTGATGGTGGATTTAACGTTGTACAGATTTCAACGTTATTTGTGGATGCAGTGATTTTATCAAAAGCAATCCATCAGAAATCACCAGATCGGAATATGAAATGGATATGTGTGAATCCTATCCACCTTCTTCCCCTTTTGAGGAAGTGTGAACACATAGGCAGTCAGTTGTTTATATACTTTATAGCTTATAGCTTATAGCTTGCAATCCTTATAGGAAGCAGCTCATACAGTTTTAGGGTTGTTGCCCAACAGTTCTTGGGTTGTTGCCCGACAGTTCTTGGGTTGTTGCCCGATATGTAATCATGTCTGTGTAGAAAACAGCATGATATGTTAATGCTAAACACGAAGTTTATCGAAATTATAGTAGCATTTTAGGGCATGTCATGTTACAGTGGCCCATATACCCAATAATATGATGAGGGTGTTATATGGTATCAGTAACCCTAAAATAGGTAAAAAATAAGCAGTATAATTTTTTTACAAATGTTTTTAAGCAAAACTGCTTTTGATACCAAACTGAATGTTACAGGGTGTTCAGAAGGTACGTTACACCCCCTGACACACACATTCAGATTTTAGGGTGTTACAGGGTGTTACACGTGTTATGTCATTCAGGGATTGTTATTTGATAGCTAAATATTCGTTATAGCAAAAAAAATCAATCCCAAATTTTCAAAAGATTACACGTAGAACATTTTGACCGATTTATTGTTAGAGCCAATATGTACACCCCTACATATTCCACACCTATTATCTAGGGTGTTACACGAGATATGACATGTGTCATTATGATTTCCTCATACCTTAATAGGTATAAAATCATAATATCAAATAAAACAAGGTCCAATTTTCAATTTTTCAATTTTCAAATTAATCGCCAAAGAATTTTACAGATTTTGGCTGTTTTTCAACATATATATATATATGTTGATATATGTACATATCTCTGCGTGTGTGGAATGTAAAGTACAGAATCACTGCAATAAACTTTACTTTTGCACATGACAAATTTCATGGCAAATAAGTAAATTATGCTGTATATCAACATCTATGGTTGACAGCATTTCTGGGTTTTACTGATTTAAACCCATGGCAGTAAATGTACATTCTGATGATATATAGTGTTATCAACTTAAGTGGGAACATCCATTTAGGAACATCCACTTTCGTGATATTTGTCAATCTATGATCTGTTCTGAGCATAGGTCTGTGCTCTAAGATTTATCAAAATGATATTTCTTATTTAGAACATATCTGGACATTGCTTGACATAATCACAACAATTTGACACAACACATTTGTATGTGTGTGTTGTCCTCAAAAACTATTATCAGATGTCATGTAGATACTGATCTGAGAGTTACATGCATTTGAACTGATCATATCTGAATCAATTATCATTATGCAATGTAGTTTTTGATGTTGCTCCAGCGATGATATGTGGAATGACGAGTGGACTGCACCCAACAGTTACCAGCTGTTGCATGGGTGCAGTATCTTGCCTTCGGGTCTGGAGATAACTCCATCCAGCCCTACAACATGTTGATTTATCTGTTCCCATATCTATCACAATCGCTGACACTTTCCACGCACATGTGTTTGGAAAGTGGTATCTACATTATCATATATATGATAGATATTTAAGTTAATCAATTCACTTTGAATCAGTGAATATTAATACATACAATGCAATGTGTGTGCATGCATGCAGTGCTTACTGATTAGCACTTTTGTCTGTCTGTGTGTGTGTGTGTGTGTGTGTGTTAACTTTTACACACTTTGCAGTAAGATAACTTCTGGACATTACAACATTTCCAGACAGTTCATCATGCAGGATTATCAGCATACCATGCACTGAATACATCTAGCATGATATATTAAGCTTAGGAGTATTGTAATTCCAAAATAATCTCATTTACAAAAGGAGTCGCTGGGTATATTTCACATACAGCTCCGGTGAGTATCCTTTCAGTAATCCACAGTAGAACAATATGTTGTCCGAGGAGTATCTCGACTCCACCGGGTCACATTGAGCTAATTACTGTGTTAAGATTAATGAACAGGCACCTTATATTGTATGGGTTCTAATATAGTTAGTATGCACTGCAATATGAATGCTTTGTGCACATCTATTCCAACTGTTAACGTGATCAAGTTGGATCATTTAGAACATCTGTTATAATAATGCATGCACAACTTACAGTGTAGCAGTCATTCAGTATAAGATATACATATACTCAGATGCTGCAAGTAATATATGTTGTAAGTTAGTGTATGCTCAAATAAACATTTTGCACACTATACTTCAAATAAGTATGAAATGCTGTACTCTAATCATCAGCATTAGAAATATCGATGCAGTCATCAGAACATAGTGTGAATTGTTGCAGTATGGTGATCATACATTCACAGCAGTACGACGATCATGTGTCCACAACAATATGTTGATCATGCGTCCACAACAATATGTTGATCATGCGTCCACAACAATATGTTGATCATGCGTCCACAGCAGTATGCCTGCAAGTATACAATCATTCTGCAGAGGACACTGACACGCGTACACATTTTATATGTATCGCTGCATAAAGACGCGTTAGGAATCATGCGCCCTAAAAACGTGCGTTCATTGCATCAGATGAATCATGAGATCGCGCTGACGTGCACATCGCGCACACGAGCATCACATCAGTGCATATCGCGCTGACGAGCTAAAAATCATCATACGAGCATTTGCGAAAATCGATTGCTGATGTACGTCGCATACTGATGATCGCTGATGTACGTCGCATGAACGAATGCGAGCGCGCTGTTAAAGGAAATTTCGTGCGTCCAGTCGCAGTTGATGAAAATCATATGTGCTGACGATCATTTTTCGTTCGCGCATCTGCATCTCGCATACTGTGACATTCCTGCGAATTTTGACATTATTTGCATGCGTTCCGTACACTGTGCGCACACCTTGTCGCTTATAAAATCAAGACGACTTCTCTGCGGATGCTGTCGGTTGCGAATATGTTCGCGATGAAAAATCTCCTCGCGCAATCCGTGTGCTAACAATATTCGAGCGTATATTATTCAATTTGCAGATATTCAATATCACTGCGAGCGCTGTCGCTTATGCGCCCACCTGCAAACCTGCGAACAATATACTGTATACTATGTCTGACGCTGCACTCACTTGAGTTCTCTTTTCGTGCCTTGACGAGTTTTAGAATACCATATGATTCGGCGAGATATACAGGCCGTGAGTATATTATCAATATACAAATTAACACTGCGAAGTTGGACAGCAACGCGAGTGTACGAAATAGCGGGTGATGAGTGCAGTCTCTGAGTGAAGATCTGCTTGAAGCCCAACGCTTCCTCATCGTATACCTTACGTCTCCTATCATCATAGATAGTACCGCCATTGGGTTGTGAACCCGAGACGTAGGTTGAACGACCAGTATTGTGATAACGAATAGTTCGTTCATACTGTGCATGCGTGTTCCGCACATGCTTAAAGCCAAGATGGTTCTTGATGTTCAAGATGTATTTTGCTTTGCCATCTTCGAGTTCGACATACGAACTCTCGATGACAGGGTCATTCAAGTCTTTCCTTGAATAATGACAGATGATGTGACATTATCATCTGACGACAGGTACAGTCATGGTCGACCGTACTGACGACTGTCATAATAATATATGACTCGACCGACTGTCATAATAATATATGACACGACCGACTTGACATGACATGACATGGTATGGCATGTCTGACAGGTATGACACGTATGACATGTATGACACATATGTCATCGGTCATGACCCTGACATTAGCCTTCTCTAGTTAGTCAGTCCGTATGTCTGCCTTCTTAGTTTTATGCTATTCCGTTTCCGAGCACCCGGCACTGTGTGATTCTGTGACTTTACCGCGTATATATATCCATTATATATATACCCTCATATCACCCTTTCTGTCAAAAACTCGACGTCACAGATACGGAACGAGCGGTCGAGCCATGCGAGCGAGGGGCAAAGGAAGATGTCGTCGAAGTCAAAGGTGCCAAGGTCACCAGCCCAAAACACGGTAGCAGGCGGGATCAGAGCGTGCAGAAAACCGTGAATGGACATTGCGACGACGAAACCCAATCCAAGCCGGCACCCCATAGCTGCGGCTCAAAGTCGCTCACCGCAAGCTGCTCATCTCATAATCCCCATTGATGCCCAAACGCGCAAACGCGCACCACCTCTCCGAGCGGCCGTTTAGCCAATCATGGCCAAACTAGCAAGTGGAATAAAGCGTGGATGGGGCCACGACCGTACCGGAATATCCTAGTTCACTAGATATCAGAGGGTCCCGAACTGTGTGGATAAACTCTCTCATAAGATAAATAAACCCTAAGCTAGATATACCCGGAACGGTCTCGTAACGGTCTCGGAAACTAGCCTACCTGTGACGACACGGCGTGTGTCACAGCACGAACCTATAGATCAGTCAGCAGTCCAGTGTTGGTCCTAGGGGTCTGTCATAGGGGCCTGCCTGTCAGGGCTGCCTATACAGATTCCAAGGGCCAGTATCGCCTAAGATTTAAGGGATCGATATTTCCCGACTTCTCAACAATTCGAATCGATTGATACTGATAGTTTACAAAGCCCAACTCGATTGATAGTGATAGTAGAATGCTATGGAATCGACTGATGCCGATTTTCACGAAAGTTACTATCGATTGATAGTGATAGTGAAAGTTTCACCATTGACTAATAGTGATGGTGCGATTACTTAACCAATAATCAACGATAGTTCAATCATACCGATAGTGCCGATAGTGGCTTGCGCAGTGAGTGCTACCCACACACGCAGGATATCAACTTCAACGAAGGATATCAACTACTCAAAACTACGTGTTATTTAGCTCGACATCTCCGGTACCCTGCACCTTGACGACCGGCCGAAAGGACGATCTTTTCCAAGTTTTCCTGAGCCTGGAGTTTCGGACTCTACACTTCCACTATTATCTTGTGGACGCTTCTGTCCCCTGCGTGGGTTCGTCTTGTGTGTAGGCATGATCGATGCCGGGCTCTGTGCTTGACGATTGTTTTATGGTCTCAAGACTGTCTAAGGTTTGTGACGGGAAGCCTCGCGTCGTCGCGTGACGGCGGCCTAGGTAATAATATTTGTAAAATGGCCTTGTTGTCGAACGATAGTGGTGACACGGGAATTCGAAATCGATACCTCGAAATCCGCCGACCAATCGACTGATGACATAGTCGTGTACGTTCAAATCGACTGATAATGATAGTTCGCATATTCGAGTCGACTGATAGTGATATGTGGCAGGCGACGAATCGACTGATAGTGATATTTCGCGATAGCTAAATTCACGGGATCGATTGATAGTGATAGTAGCGATACTATCGATATGTCGCGAAGTCGGCACTATCGATACCGGCCCTTGACAGATTCCAGCAGGTTGTACTCGTACTCCGTATCGTAGCGGTACGGATGTGACAGGTTTAGGGTTTCCGGCTTAAGCCGTGCTTTCAGTTTCATCCGACACTTGGTCTATTTACCGAAGTGAAAGCATTCTGACTGTAGCACGATATCGTATAAACGGTGCGCCGAAAAAAACACCCACCAGATCGCAATGACCGATTCAGATCAAAAATTCAGGGTTTTCGATGCACTGTATGTTCAACCTAAATTCGCTAACTCATTTTTTCGAAGCGCAGTAAGTTTTCATGTATTAGTATGCCACTAAGGAAGTATACTGATACTTCAAATTGTTCCAAACGGTGTCCTACGTGTTAGCGCGAGAAGATTCTTGAAAACGAGCCTCATTTCGTTGCCTCACACCTTGTAGCGCTCAATCGAGCATCCGCTATACCCCCGTTCGTGCGGGGGTATATCGGATGTGCGCAACGGATGCGCAAGAGCCTCAGCATCAATATTCTGTTTTACTTTTTACCTAACTCAAAGCGAATCTAAAGATACAAGCGAAAATCCGTTGAAAATCCGTTTTACTTGAGAAGTGGAAACTTTGCGCGAAGGGCTAAGCCCGCGGGCATCTCAAAATGTTGAGAATGGCTTACGTCGATCCCGAGATTGTTGGTACCCCCGTGATACTAACAGTCTTGGGAATAACATATCACCCATATGCGTGGTACCTGGTCCTTTTTGTCGCACCACTGGTCATTTTTGTCGCTGTCGCAGAATATTCTTTTGTCGCGAGACCACCGAACAGAATCTTCTCAAAAAAACAGTGAATTCTGTTCGTTCCCTTAAAGGGGTAAAGAAGGTTTTCAGAAAATAAATGGAGACATGAATACGACATCGTCGTTCGAACAGTGTCAAGGTGCCCCAAAAATTTTCGTCATCCAAAATTTTAAACTTCAGGTTGTCGCAACTGTCTGTCGACCGACGGATCGGACCTTCGACCGACCGCTAGATCGGTCAAAATGAAATCTGACTCGGAAACCGAATCTAATTTTTGTCGCAGGCATGTAGAAGATACAGCAGCCCTCCCTCGACTGTTTGTCGACCGAACGATCGAACCGTCGACCGACCACTCGATCATAAAAAAAATGAAATCCGCATCGGAAACCGAATCTAGTTTGTCGCATGGATGTCGAAGATACAGCAGCCCTCCAGTCGACTGTTTGTCGACCGAACGATCGAACCGCCGACAAACCGCACGATCAGTAAATTCACAGAAATCCGCTCGATCGATCGGAAATCTGCATCGGAAATCAAATCGCGGGGCTGTCACAAGAAGTGTCACAAGACCGTCGCAAGCATCTAGGATGTAGAAGATCCAGTGTCACAGCAGCCCTCCAGTCGACTGTTTTTCGACTGCGTCACAGTCCGCGTCACGGCCACCAGAAAATTCGGATGCCAATTGGTCACAATATTGATGATCTGCCACGTCACTGTGACACCCCCGGGGATACTGTACTCACTCGATCCTGAGATAGTAGCGTCACGTCTTGAACAACTATCCTTTCCGCGGGCGTGAACAAATTATTCTCAGGCGCCGACACCGACCAACCCCTGCATACTTCTGTGTTTTGTTGTTTTCTGACTAGTATTCGTTGTTGTTTCCTTCAGTACTGTTTGCTATTTTATTTTTCGGTTTTACGCCGGGATTGATTGGAGCTCTGGGCAATCTGCCCGTGAGGTTCGGCATTTTTGCAGGTTAGCGTGCTGTTTTCTGCAGGATCTCGTGCGTTGTTGGCGACTCGCATGCTTATTCGTTTTAACATTGGGAGTGCTTGGAGCCCGTTAGGCGTTTTGCCCTCCTGGTTGGGTTCGATTCCCAACACCTCTGCTGACTAGCGCGCTGTTTTTTGCAGGATAGCATGCGTTTCGTTTCGGCGACAGCAGTGCTGCTGCAGCAGGACAGCACGCTCATTCGACAATAGCAGTTCTTTCGTTAGTTTTGGGAATGCTTGGAGCCCGTTGCGCATCTTGGCCTTCGGGTTGGGTTCGATTCCCAACATTTCTGCTGACTAGCGTGCTGTTTTTTGCAGGATCTCGTGCGTCATCGTGTCGTTTTATCCTGTCTTCCGTTTGTTATTTTCATTCTTCACGTCTGTCTGTTAGTTGCAAGTATGGTTTAGTCACCGGCGTTGATGATTTATTATTTATTCTGTGACTGACTCCGCAGATTTCGACTTCTGCAGGAACTCGTATTCGGTGTAGTACGCGGAGCTTTCGGCCGAGATCGAAGACGAGTGGCCTACAAAGGCGTAATAGATTTACAACTAGCTTTCGTTTTGTAATTGTCGCAACTCGAGTCTTAGTAAAAGCAACGTAAGTATTGTAATATTAGAACATTTGTATCGGCATCATGCATTTCGCTTGCTGTGTGCTTGCTCTATTCATGCTGTGTGTACATCCGAGGATGTTTTTCGTAGGGTTGTTATTATTAGTTAACGAATATAACCGTTGCGTCGGCTGTGTGTTTGCCCACTGGTTTGTTTTGTTAAAATTTTACATTTTACAATAAATTTCTGCGACAATAATGACCATTTTATCATTTTTGTCGCAGCCTGCGACAAAAAGGACCTATTGGTCATTTTTGTCGCAGCCTGTGACAAAGGAATATTCTTGCGACAGCGACAAAAATGACCATCGGTGCGACAAAAATGACCCGCTACCCATATGCGTGCTTAGTATCACGCAGATGGTTCATATGCATCAAGTCAAACAAGGACTGCAGCCCTTTTCGCTTAGCGTCGGAAAACTAAAATGAGAAGTTGCGAGTGGCGCAAATAGGCCTGAACGGGAAAAATCGTTCTGATCGGCCGCTCTGAATCGCTGAAATCGTCATTCTGTCATTTTCGGCGATTGTGAGCCGTCGTCACAAATTATCGTCCCATTGCGACGCTAACAGTGAGGGCCGGGTGATAATTTCGGCGCACCGTTTGTATAGCTGAAACTATATATCTAACAGGTCATGGTGCGCCAGGCTCCACTACTTTTGGTAGCATGATTGGCTAAACGCCTCCGCTTGGTGGGGCGTTGGGGACCCAATTTGATGGTTTGAGAATGGAGCCGCGCGGTTGAGTGCACGCGTCGTTACGCGGAGTACTTTTGTTTATCGTTGCACCGTACCCTACGTGATTTTTCGGATTTCCACGTGATTTTTGTTCGATTGGGACTTGATCAATCTTTGTCACGAACTTCTTGCGCAACGTGTTTATCGGCTTCCGTCTTTCTCTATTTGGGACTTCTCACGGGGGGGTGCAACTTTCACCCCCTGTATAAGGGTGAATGTTGCCCCCCTTCTTCTATCACCCCTCACTGTGCTGTGACTCTCTGCTGTGTCACTTGTCTCGAAGTCGCCGACCTCTAGGAATATTAAAACACTCACCACGTATTCTAATATTCACCTTAGTACTGCATCGGAAACCCTAAGCCCATTGCTTCGGCTTTCGACTCTAGCGCGTCTGCTTCGACTCTAGCGTGACCAGGCGTCACGTCTAACGCGAGTGCGGTGTGTTACCATGCCTTGGTATACTTAATGAAAGTGCTTGCGCTTAAGAGGGTGAATTGATATTATTATCAATAATATCAGTGTCCGAACGAGTTTCGTGCGCCGAAACGCACGAAAACCCCTCGACTGCCAAGCTTTCATCCCATGGGGGATCGACCACATCTTAAACCGCATCAACTTAGCTTGCAGTCGCGACTGCAAACGAAGCTGATGCGGTTGCGGATGGGGTCGTTCAAGAGCTCAAAATAAAGGTATTTTCCTTGTGAATAAATATATACTTGTTACGAACGTTGAAAAAAAATGTACTCCATGTAATGTGATTACAATCACAAGAGGGTGTGCCTGCAGTAGCGCAACAAAGTTGGGGCGGGCAAGTGATAACCTTTATTTCCATATTTAATAACCAACGAACGGCACTGTTGACTGTATTCTCCTTGCCTTTTCCCTTGCCTTTCAACGGTCCTGAAAACAGAACTCTCGACTGAACTGACCGGCCGGTATGGCCGGCGCGGCGTGTCTTCGATCATCCTCGATCGGGTCATCGTTGCGATGACAGATGACATTTTCTTAACTCCGATTTCAGGAGCGTCCAGCGCAGCGTGACACAGTATCCCTTAAGGGTAGGGTGCACTTGCGTTTCGTTTTCGACCAAAAGAAAAATACGTACATCACAATTTCCATATCTAACAACGACTATTTGCAATTAATTTTGATTTGACTTTGGGAAATTATAGTGCCAAAATTTGCAACATGACCCCCTATTTTTATTGGCCAGGATCCATGAATGGTGAGTCATCTTTGTATAAAAAAAAACCTTGGACGAAGTTAACGTGTAGATTTTTGTCTAGAATTTTTATAAAATCAAGTATTGCAGATTTAGTATATGCAACTGATAAACAATTTTTATAAATAAATCTACACGTTAACTTTGCCCAAGGTTTTTTTTATATCAGGCGAACACACCATTCTTGGATCCTAGCCAATAAAAATAGGGGGTCATGTTGCGATTTCCGACGCTACAAATTTATAAAGATGGCATCTTCACAATGGAATTTTAATTGTTTTAAATATGGAAATTGTGATCAATATTTTTTAATTCTCGAGAACTGTGCACCCTACCCTTAATATTATACAGTCGAGTGTATACTTACGTTCGGTTGCATTCAACATGGCGCTGGCGCTGATAACGAGACACGAAAAGTGTTGAGGAGTACGAAGTTCTAGTTGCTGAGGCTCTGTCGGACTTGGAAGCTGATTTCTATAAGCGAACGGTCGGGAGACCAGTGGACTGCCTAGCTAGGTCGCATTCGAGGGGCATCGTATTGGTTATATACCACTGCCCAAAGCAGCCACCTCACGAAAACAGCAATGCAGTGGTACCCTTCCTTTATAGGTGTCGCTTTTGAATTTTTGTGCCTGACCGCTACCTTTGTAGCTGTGGCTGCCAAGGCAGACACGAGTAGTGCGCCATCCGCGAGCTTTGAAGGCTGCAGCTGTTCTTGCGAAGTGTCAGAGGTCAACCACGACGATCAGGTGGCCTCACGTCTGCGCCTTCCATAGCCACTATATGTGCCATTGCTTGCGTTTCAGACTCGTCGCGCCCTGTCATTCGATGGTTTTCCCTCTAGTGCATGCAACGCATCGGCAACTCGCATAATGGAGGTTGGTTATGCGGCAGCACGTGGTCGTGTGTAGAACATATGTGAACCTTCGACGGAAATACGTTGCCGTGAAAATGTGTTGGTTGTGGCTTGCTTGACTACTAGTATCTCAGAATCAGTCTTAGTTATCTTCCCAAACTCCGTCTTTGCCTACATCTCATCGTTAGGCCCGGCCTCGGTCCCAAGCATTTTCCCTCGGTATCATCCTCTGTAAGCTATCGTAGTTGCACAAGCCTGCAGGTGCCCTGGATACTGCCACTGCCTAGAGGGCGCACCTTCGGTGGCGAGCACCATTCCAGGCCACCTCCATATCCAGAGCCGCTTTCTTTTTCTCCCCAAGCAGGTGACACAGCGTTCTCCACTTAATCATAAACATGATCTGCATAGCATAGTAGCTTCAAGGCAAACCATTCCGACCTTTGTGCCTCTAGACTGCTTCTCTCTCAAGTCCGTGATGTCGAGCGCAGGAGGTGGGAATTCTCTTAATTGGTCACATTCGACATTTGATGCAAGATATGCCGTGGAAATCTTCGCAGTCAAAATATAGTGGCAGTAGAGCGGACTGGAAAGAGTTCTTCCTGAGAAGACGATACATCACTTTAGCCCGCATCGGATCGAGGCCAACTGTGGATAACTTCAGTTGAGTTCGATTACATTCGCGTGTCATCCGCGGCAGTCAAATAGACCTAAGTCAAGATCAGACCAGGCTCGTGGAACTTTCAAGTTGGTCATAGTCGTCCTTCAAACCATCTAGTGATATGCTCACAACTCTTCTGGCTTTCTCGCCTAGCCATGCACTCATGTCTTTTGTCGTGACAGCGCACGATCAGGGATGGCCCACCAGCCGGCTATGTTCTTCCAGCCTATTTCTTGGCGGTGCACAGTCGTGCTCGTCGTGGGGACCATGGTGTGACCGTCTTTGGCTGATGGTGAAAAACTCCGCACCTAACTTATATTTGCAAAGCGTACTGCTCACCAGTAGTATGTTTGGCAGGCATGACTCGCACCACTCGGAGACCTGCTCAAATCCGTTCAGGTCCGCAGTCAGACGACAACGGGCTCCTGGTTCTCCCACAACGCTCTGCCCCACCTCCGAACTCCGCGGCGTGGGCTGCCCGGAACAGAGTGCGCCGCTCCACTGCGGAAGATTCCGACTGCTCCGAGATGCCGCTCTTTCTGAATGACACTACGGCACACGTCAACAGCTCTCTGTGTGGCCACGCCCAGCTCGCCGAAGGTGGACGTCCGCCGCGCTTTGTTCCACTGAGACTTGGGGGTTCACGAGCTTGCTTGCTGTGCCATGCCGCAGTGGCACCCTGAGCACAGCTAGGATACAATTTCTCGGCCTTCCGGATCACCGTGTTTGCTTTTGAGAAGCCGCACGTATCTTCCTGGTTCCTTATTCACTATTCGCTGTGATGTGTGAGCATTCCGGGTGTGCGCTCTTTGCATCTGAGGTGAGCTTCTGTGACACCGCGTGGCAGCCGTTGCAAATGCTAGCATTTCCATCATAATACTGACCGTCCACCTCAGGTAGCATGCTGATGCCGCAACCCTAAACCCTAAATATGCCCTGCAGCCAGCCTGACAGTGCGAGCCGCCTACCGTGTGAGTGACTGCTGCAAGTCGAAACTGACCTCGCCCTTTGACTTCTGTAGTCGTACCTCACTGATATATAGTAAGACCTGTTGACTCCTTCGTTGCACACAACCTTTTCCTGACTTCAGTTTAATAGGGTGTGCTCAATCAATCCACTACGGTCATTCAAAGTTGGCTGTATGCTGGTACTGCCCTGCCATCGATGACCCGGCAGCCACAGTGTCATCCTTCTATGGATGCCGCAGGGACGTCCTTCCCAGGAGGGCATATAGTTGTTTCACGGGCAGCACGGCACATTCCTTTTATCTAAATTCCATTCAGAAGTTAGAATATTGCTCAATGCTTGGAGACCAAGTGATGCCGTGGGGCCCAGCGATTTCACGATTGTGAGTTTGTGACCTCATCGATGGTGACGGGCGATCTCCATGTGACAGGCTACAGGACGCTTCCAACATGTCACGAGTGTCACGCCCGCTGCGTGTCAACGGCGACTGCAGAGGAGCAATATGCGAGATCGATGGCGGACAAACTGGCCCGTTGTTCCATATTGAGGAGGGTGCTCTTACGCTCACTAGGCTCTCATTGGTCAACTTCAGCAACCCAGAGGTGACACATCCCAAACCCCGCGCTCACCACACCCAGACCTGACCACTCTGCGGGGCTCCAAGGACCTCCCAAACATCGCTTTTGAAGCCTTTGGTCTGAGTGCCCGTCTCCGGCTGGCTGCCCTCGGAGATGAGTGGAAGCTTACTCCCAGGGCTGCAGCCAAAGAATGCAGGGCGTTGGCGCGACGCTGAGATCTCACAGCACTCTCGGCGCTCCCTCAAACGAGTCCCTCGAAAGTATCGCTGTGCTCATCACGTTCATCGGTCTCGAGAGCAGGAAGTTGTCCTAGGTTTGGCGTAGGCTCACGTTCTCAATCAGGATGCTGGCAGCAGCTTCTCGCGCATCACCCCCACTGCCTTGGCGCACATCGCTGCGCCCTTCCACGTGCGGTGTGCCGTAAAAAGCCCAGCTGCCCAAGGAAGCCACCCATTGGCCAGGTCCGTGACGGATCCCGACGGAAATGGCCCGTCTCTTAGCAGCCTCCAGGAGGTGCTGGGCGCAGCGATCGGTGGAGCCCATCGAAGTGTACTCCGCATCCACATCTAATTCCTAGGGCATATCTGGTGCTCCAGGAGCTCCTGCAGCCGCTCCCTCCCTCCCCAGTGGATGGACGGCTTCGGCGCCTGAGCGCTGCCCGGGCCGGGACTGTTAGCTCTGCTTCGTTCGTCTGGCGGAATGCGCGAGTTTGGCCGCAAGCACTTGGCTTTTGGGAGCAGCTTTGCGGAGGATCATGTGCGTGGCACCCTCGGCGCGTGATGTGCATGAGGGCTCTGCGTGGTGCCGCGCAGGGTGGAGTGATTCACATGGAGAATTCAGCGGATCTGGTCCTCGATGATTGCATTGTTGCACACAATATCGGGGAGGTGAGAGTCCAGTGTCTGAAGTGTGGCAGGCGGTGCGGTTGGTGGCTGAGAGCGCGTGCTGCGCGTTATCGCGTGGCTCTTGCGCGCCAGCCTGGGAGTCCTTCATGCGCGGACTGAGTGAGCATCTTGCATTACAGATGCGTCCAATCAGAGCGCCTCCGATCTCCGCGAACTGCGGCCACGAATTCAGAGCCGGCCGTAGGTTTTGCTGGATGTAAACAGTGTGGCGCTGCTCAAACTGATGCAGACTGGGATGCGTCCATCTTGGCCTCCCTCCACTGCCCACCAGAATCCTAACTGATGCATCCATCTTGGCCTCCCTCCACTGCCCACCAGAATCCTGACTGATGCATAGCGTAAGCATTAGGCTGTGATGACGTGGCGTGACGCTTCGAGGTCCCTGGGTGTTTCTTATCTGTTGCGACACGAGGGCACAAAAGAAGCGGTCAACCCCAAAGGGGCGTCCACCAGGGCTGTCATGACTACAGAGGTTTTAGGGAAGACTAACGGCGTGTGGACTGTGAATTTCGCCCTCCGGGACAGTATGGCGGCGCAATACATGTTGCGCGCAGCGATTCTGTCGTCGTCCGCAGAAGCACTTTGGCACACAACTATGCCGTGGTATGGTGATCTCGCCTCCTCGGACCTGTGCTGCATCGTTGAAGGCGTAGCGGTCACTGCTGGCCTATACGCGTGGCCTCGTCGGGGAATCCCTGTTCGGTGCCGGTTGATGCGAGGTCAGCGGAAATGGCCACTGCAGCAGATGCGGGAGGAGGGCACTCACGTTTGCTACATGTGAGGGGGGGCTCCATGCAGAGGCAGGGGGGAGCTATGGATGTGAAAGAAACGGATAGATTGATCTTAATTGAGACCAACATGTCACACAATAGGGGTGGCAGTGAGGTGCGAGAAGCATACGTTGTTCATGTGTGGGGTGATGATCCGAAGGCGCAGGGCTCATGTGTGGGGTGATGATGATCCGAAGGCACAGGGCCCGGCAGGTGATGATCCGAAGACGCAGGGCTC
>LGRX02019707.1:0-11349 GCA_001247695.2 Cymbomonas tetramitiformis | reverse complement strand
GCTTCGAGGCGGTGTAACTATTGAGGCCTCGCTGATTTTAAGCGCCATTCAGTCGAGGCGGCGCTGCTTCGAGGCGGTGTGACTATTGAGGCCTCGCTGATTTTACGCGTCATTCAGTCGAGGCGGCGCTGCTTCGAGGCGGTGTAACTATTGAGGCCTCGCTGATTTTAAGCGTCATTCAGTCGAGGCGGCGCAGCTTCGAGCAGTGTAACTATTGAGGCCCGCTGATTAAGCGTCATTCAATGAGGCGGCGCTGCTTCGAGGCGGTGGTTCATTGAGGCCTCGCTGATTTTAAGCGTCATTCGGTCGAGCGGCGCTGCTTCGAGGCGGTGTAACTGAATATTGAGGCCCTCGCCATTTTAAGCCGTCATTCGGTCGAGGCGGCTCTGGCCTGAGGCAGTGTGTAACTATTGAGGCTCCTTCTGTTGATTTTGCGTTGCTGGTCATTCAGTCGAGGCGGCGCTGCTTCGAGGCGGTGTAACTATTGAGGCCTCGCTGATTTTAAGCGTCATTCAGTCGAGGCGGCGCTGCTTCGAGGCGGTTTGACTTTTGGACTGCAATGGAAGGTGGCATCCATTGTTGTGCCCATGTCCGCTTGTTGGGTGCTTGTGCACACCTGTCACTTTTCAGTTCCCCCTTTACGAAATTTGCCTTTCCATCAGTACCCGCCACACGCTACTATTTTCTCCTTACTCTTCCTTCGCACAGTCACCTTGTTCCTTCCCTTCCTGCCATGTGAATGCTGTATACTCCTTCTTTTGTTGTTCCAGCGCCCCTCACGCGCTGCATGGTTATGCCCCCCCCGAGAGGATATTTTTTCCCATCTCCATCCGGCGTGTTGCACAATAGCCTCTTCCCCGCCCCGCAAGGAAGCCCTTGCCCCATGTTCACCTTACCCTTGTCATAATTCCCCTCCTCCCCGTCCTTAGCATTTTGCGATGCCCCTGCCTTATCTTGTTACTGCTTGACTGCCTTGGTCGCACTCGCCCACTGCATAATGCCCCCCACCTCTGAGCCGCACACAATCGCTCCTTCCCATCCCTTCGAAGTTCGCCGTCGCCGCGTTACACCCAAAGTGCATGCCGCAGTGAGCCTTGCAACAGGGTTGGATCAGGCCGGAGCGATCGGAGCACTATCCGCCTGCACATAGATGCCTGTAGGGCGCAGAGGGCATCCAGGCGTTGCACTGTGGATTGCACCGAGTGGAGCTAGCTCCTCTGCAAGGTTGCTTGGAACATTTTAGATAGGTTTTCCTTAAATGACATAGTATTCCAAGCCTGTATACATCCATGAGTGTTCACTGACATCCACTCACCTCCGTATTTTTGATTTGGCAGGTAAGGGAGCGTCGAGCGGTCCAAAAACCCCGAGAAGATCAAACGTATGTGAGAAATGTAAAAAATATAAAAGAGGTGGCTGCGGCACACCAAAAGCGATCGCGCAGTGCCTGAATCGACCTATATGATCACACATTGCTAAGTTGGTGGCATGCATGTACCGATGCAGCACTAAGACGAATGTTGGTCTCCACGGAGTTGAGTGTGGTGAAATGCTGAGTGGCAGCAATTGATCGTAAGAAACCAAAATAAGTTAATTGATGCTGAGTCTTTGCTCTTTTCTTTCCAGAGTGAAATTTGATATGTACAAATATTTGCAATTCTATGCGCTAGAATATTTGCAATCGTGTATACCAAAAAGTCTTGATGGAAATGTAGCATGTGTATTCCATGCATCCAGTGACATGCTGGTAGGTGTATACACCTACATATGGTTGTTTTATTTTTTGGAATTGAATGAGTGAAGTAATGGTCTAATTTTGCCGTTATGAAATTTGATACATTTTAACATGGCAACAGCGCAGCAATGCAGAATGTCGATTGCATTACGAGTGTGTTACAGCTGTGTTAACCTCGCCCCTAACCTGCTGCTGGAATTACTCACATTAAAAAAGTAGTTTTGCAAACGCATCACGTAGTTCATGGTCTATGATATCTCGGCAAGTGTACGCGATTCCACATCATATGTACAACTCACCAACCGTCATTGAACAAGGCTACAATCGGACAATTGCAATATCTTTATGTCAGGAAAGATTGCCAGTATTTTAACAGGGTGAGACAAAGCTCTTCCAAATAATTACTTCAAGCTAGAACAGCCTCCACTGGGCTTCAATTCATGTCTTATACTCTCAGGGCGCGCCTCCCAAATATCTGTCATGTTTCAGCTAGCATCAATCATACTCTGCCACCTATACAAATCCTAATCAAGGAATCAGCACATTAATTACCCTCTAGCTTATCTAGTTGCCTCTGGTGCTTTTCCTCCGAGGAGCCAATTCTGCTTCGTCATCACTGTCGACGTTTCCAGACTTGTCAAGTTGACCCTTCGGCTTAGATATGATTTTCACACCTCCAGCTCGAGAGCAACCAGTGGCAGCCCTGGAATCCTGCTCAGGGATAGGCTGGGCATCCTTCTGAACAGGTGATGACGGGGATGTGTCCTTTGGTACCCAGATAAGTTCGTTCACCCTGATCATCCAGGATCAATTGTAATCCCTGTCTCTTCAGCCTCCAAGCTTCAGCTTGTTCCTCAGGATAATCAGGGGGAAATGGTTATCGAGGAATAGAAAAGTGCATAATGGGGAATAGAAATTATGTCCATTTTTCGGGAATAGATTATATGTCACAAGCACATGCGTGTAATATCACCTTTGAATTATTTTTCCCCCACCCCACCTGTTGACTTGGTTATTGCAAACATGAGGAAGCCTCCGAAAAAGTACAGCAGGGTGTGCCTTTCTTGAGACAACGGCGGATGTCGTTGCACTATTGAACACACTGATGGTATGCCTTTTATTGTCCTCTATTCAAGAAAGAGGACACGGTAAAAGATTCTCCATCAAAAATGAAAGGTGCGTTGCCCTTGCTTTCCACTCCCTTGTACAGTTGACTACGTAATAAGTATTAGGAACAACTTTTTTTGCGCAAGCAAGATTACGGGGCTTTCATTGAACCAGATACGGGGCTTTCGTTGAACCAGATACGGGGCTTTCATTGAACCAGATACGGGGCTTTCATCGAACGAGGTACGTAATCTACGCGAGTTCCTGACCACGATACCGAGTGTGCAGGCAATTCTGCTTAAATTAGAAAGGGTTGGAAGCAAGATCCGTTCGGAATCTAGGATGCTGGACGGTTCTTGTGAGGGGGGTAATGGGCGTGATTCGAGCCAGCCAACTCGACTCACGCCCAACAGGGACGCATCCTGCACAGCATGAACATATCACGCATATCATATAAGCATAATAAACACATACTGACCGTTTGGCAGTGCAATTTCACCTCTAGCGGAAACGCGGATGTCAACGGCGTCCACGTTTCCGCTAGGCGTTTCTTCGGAAAAAAGGTTATCGAGGAATAGATAGCTCCAAAATGGGGAATAGAATTTTCGATCTGTTTTTGGGGAATAGATTATATGTCACATGTAACCATGCTTAATTCAATCGAGCGCCAAAAAAATTTACAAGCAGTTTGACTAGCACACTCCCCAACACTTCACAGCCATGGTCCGAGGACCAGGAGGAGAAAAATGTAGCATGAAGCATAATTTTTTCCACCATTCGATTCTAAAGCGTTTGTATTCATTAGGTGAATACCTTTCGTTTGAACTATCGATTGGCCCCATCCGCAACCGCATCAGCTTAGCCTTCGCGACTGCAAGCTAAGTTGGTGCGGTGTGAGATGGTTTCAACCACTTGCGGCTTTGCATAATAGGGGTTTTCGTGAGAATCTTCTCACGAAACTTGGCAGTGATATTGTTCATATCAATATCAGTGCACCCTCAAGAGCATATGGCAAGCCGTTGAGTATATTAAAGACGGCCGCGTGCTGGCATGATGCCTTTTGGGTTTGAAACCCAAACCCAAGCATGCCAAACAGCGAAGGGCTTCCCGTGAGTTCCAACGCACGTAACTTTGCAAAATATATTGATAAGATGCATATATTTCACTTTTCTGAAGTGCAAGGTTTGCGATAGCTTGTGCGCGAAGTTAACATATCATTTCTTTGACCCAGATTTATGAGTTTGTATATCACGCTAAAATCTGTGTCAAAGAAATAGTAATACCATTTTGTGCACAGACTTTCTTAGACCTTGTGCTTCGAATATACCAAAGATAAATATCTTGGCAATATTTCTACGCAGTTACGTGCGCTAGAACGCACGGGAAGCCCTTCGCTGTTTAGCATGTATTGGGTTTGGAAACATTCGAACCCAAGCCCAATAGATCTGCCAAAGAAATAAATTGATGGTTTTGCCAACAAGTTATCTCAAACCTTGTGCTTCTGAGAACTGAAAGATATGTGTCTTGTAAATATTTGTGCATAGTTTCGCGCGCTATAACGCACGGGAATTGCTTTTCAGTTTGGCATGTATTGGGTTTGGGTAAACTCGAACACAAACCCAATAAATCTCCAAAGAAATAAATTGATGGCTTCGTGCACAAGGCTTTTGAGGCCTTGGGCCTTTGGCAACTAAAAGATATATATCTTAGTAATACTTTTGCAAAGTTACGGGCGCTGGAACTCACGGGAAGCCCTTTGCTGTTTGGCATGTTTGGGTTTGGATTTGCATGTACCGAAACCCATGATGTGTAGCACGCGTTTTGCGCATAGCTGACATCAGAGGTTGTGCGTTTGAGGGTGCACCAATATTGCTGTTAGCAATATTGGTGCCAAGTATCGTGCGCTAGAACGCACGAGAACCCCTCCGCTGTTTGAGTTTTGATGCGATGTGCATGAAAGTTATAAGGGCCTCTCAGCTTAGCTCGCAGTCGCGACTGCAAACTGAGCTGATGCGGCCACGGCTCAGTCAAGAGCTAAAAAAACTCCTACCTAAGAGTCTAAATGATATATCTTTGTGCATTACGAACGTTGGAAAATGTTTTCCCAGTCTAATTTACTCGCAAACAGTGTGGGCAATCATACGTGCAGTGAAATATTCATGGCCGTGAATTTAATATTCACGGCCGTGAATTTAATATTCACGGCCGTGAATTGCAGATTCGGGAGGGCGTAAACCGTACGTTTAGGGCTCTACAGTATGTGAGAACTGAAGTCGGCTTGGTTGCAAAGACCTGTCTGGTATTTTCTCTAAGTATTTTCAGACGTTCCCAAAGTGACCAAAAACCGAACGATCGGCGATCGAACGGTTTTTGGTCACTTTGGGAGTGAGATCGTGAGTTTAGGCTTGGTGACAACACGCGAAACAACACTGAGTATTTTCAGACGCGTTCCCAAAGTGACCAAAAACCGAACGATTGGCGATCGAACGGTTTTTGGTCACTTCGGGAGTAAGATCGCGAGTTTAGGCTTGGTGACAACACTGAGTATTTTCAGACGCGTTCCCAAAGTGACCAAAAACCGTTCGATCGCCGATCGAACGGTTTTTGGTCACTTTGGGAGTGAGATCGTGAGTTTCTAAGGCTTGGTGACAACACGCGAGACAACACTCAGTGTTTAAGTATTACCAGTGTTTAAGTATTACCGTCTGAAAATACTTGAAGAAAATACTCACTGTTTGATTTGTTAAATATGCAATTTTAACTAAAGGCGGAAGGCTTTCTCTCCGGGAGTGTGCCCCTGTCCAGCGAAATAAAGATCTCTAAGATTGTATACTAATCTGAGTAATCTTTTGCTTCAAAATATTATCACATATTCCTACTTAGTATGATGTGGGTACCCGTTTCGCAAAGAAGATGAAACCCCATAGCGCAACTATTGCGGGTTTCAAATTCCTTAAATTCCACCCGCTTCCGCCAAATGAACGCGTCATCCCACAACGAGATGTGTGGTTGACCGTTCAGTTTGTGCAATTTGTTTAGGGAAAACAACGCATACGAAATACTATTTTTGCTAACGCTTCCCTCATCCGTTGCCCAGGCTCTCTTGCAAACGAGCGCGCGAATGAGGGAAGAAACGCCTAGCGGAAACGTGGACGCGGTTGACATCCGCGTTTCCGCTAGAGGTGAAATTGCACTGCCAAACGGTCAGTATGTGTTTATTATGCTTATATGATATGCGTGATATGTTCATGCTGTGCAGGATGCGTCCCTGTTGGGCGTGAGTCGAGTTGGCTGGCTCGAATCACGCCCATTACCCCCCTCTCAAGACCCGTCCAGCATCCTAGATTCCGAACGGATCTTGCTTCCAACCCTTTCTAATTTAAGCAGAATTGCCTGCACACTCGGTATCGTGGTCAGGAACTCGCGTAGCATTACGTATCTCGTTCGATGAAAGCCACGTACGGTACCTGGTTCAACGAAAGCCACGTATCTGGTTCAACGAAAGCCCTGTATCTAGTTCAATGAAAGCCCCGTATCTGGTTCAATGAAAGCCCCGTAATCTTGCTTGCGCAAAAAAAGTTGTTCCTAACACTTATTATATATGTAGTCAACTGTACAAGGGAACCGTGGAAAGCAAGGGCAACGCACCTTTCATTTTTGATGGAGAATCTTTTACCCTGTCCTTTTTCTTGAATAGAGGACAATAAAATGCATACCATCAGTGTGTTCAACAGTACATCGATACCCGCCATAATCGCAAGAAAGGCACACCCTAGTGTACTTTTTCGGAGGCTTCCTCATGTTTGCAAAACGAAAGTGAACAGATGGGTGGGGGGAAAATTTTAACGCTTTATTAAAAATTTAAACGCAAAACTTTAGACGCATATGCATGTGTCACACACCTATTCCCCAAAAACAGATTGAAATTTCTATTCCCCATTTTGGAGTTATCTATTCCCGAATCATTATGCTACCCGTTTCTTCCCTCATTCGCGCGCTCGTTTGCAAGAGAGCCTGGGCGACGGATGAGGGAAGCGTTAGCAAAAATCGTATTTCGTATGCGTTGATTTCCCTAAACAAATTGCACAGACTGGACGGTCAACCACACATCGCGTTGTGGGCTGACGCGTTCATTTGGCGGAAGCGGGTGGAATTTAAGGAATTTGAAACCCGCAATAGTTGCGCTATGGGTTTTCATTCTTTGCGAAACGGGGTACCCACATACTAAGCAGGAATATGCATGTTAATATTTTGAAGCAAAATAATACTCAGATTAGTATACAATCTTAGAGATCTTTATTTCGCTGGGCAGGGGCACACTCCCGGAGAGAAAGCCTTCCGCCATTAGTTAAAATTGCATATTTAACAAATCAGACAGTAAGTATTTTCTCTAAGTATTTTCAGACGTGTTCTAGTTCTCTAAGTATTTTCAGACTGTAATACTTAGTGGTGTCTCGCGTGTTGTCACCAAGCCTAAACTCGCGATCTCGCTCCCAAAGTGACCAAAAACCGTTCGATCGCCGATCGTTCGGTTTTTGGTCACTTTGGGAACACGTCTGAAAATACTTACCGCGTGCACTTGGAGCCAACGGGCCAACCATTGCAAGGTTGGCAATTTCGAGCTGTCCGAGGGCAAGGGACCAGCGCTTTACGCTCCAAGGTGGGCACACGGGGCTTGAGGTCCTCTATCAAGGCTCTGGAAACGGACCTTGCACCGCCCCGTACACCTCCGCGGAGCACGAGCCCACCGCTTTGGAGAGCCGGGCATCGACGCAACGGCCGAGGACCCACGCGGTCACCAACGCACAGCGCGGTTACCGCCAACAAGCGAGAAGCTCGAGCTCGATCACCCTTACCCGCAGCCCTTAGCAAACTTAAAAGGCTGCAAGACTACCGACGACGACGTCAAGACATCCAGCTTGGGCGTCGACCTCGTACGCCGTCATCTAACGACAACACGACTGTCGAGGCAACCTCAACCACACGGAGTGACCGCCCCCGACCATGGCTGTCACCGACCCATGCAGCTCGAGCTGAAGGAGCTCCAAGGAGGAGGTGGCTCAGTGGGCTGGAGAAGGTTCGCCAACGAGAGAAGCTTAAGCGGGATTACGCCAGTGGCCTCCCATATTTGGAGCGGGACTCTCCTATAGACGAAGAGCTACTGCACATCTTAGCCAAGGAACAAGCGCAAGAGGAAGTAGAAGAGGGACTCCTCCAGTACGCAAGTGACTTGGCGACGAAAGATATGGCGCGAGCAGCGAAGGACAAGTTCATCCAAGTGCCCTTGTACCCACCTGATTACCCACCCAGGGATCTGGTGCAGACAGCCACCGCTCAAGGGCTCTTGGCCGATGCGGGCACCTACGAGTTACCATGGGACTCTGACATGGACGACCCTCTTGACCTAGGCGACCCTCATGCGAAGGACGACCCCATCGAGTGCCAGCTCAACAGCATCACCGACACTGGGGACATGAGCCCTGGTTGGAGTGATCTCTTGGCGGCTGTATCAACATCGCGAGCGCCACCTCGACAGATCAACAATTCCAAGGCCCCCACCTTGTTGTTGTTCTGGGCGTACGTGAACGGTCGTCGCGTAAAGGTGCTAGTAGTGGACACTGAGTGCTCCACCAACATTATCTCGGACAAGACTGTACGCAGCATTCCCTCCCTCATCGACGTATTTTGAAAACATCATATGTTTGCATATGGCTCATGCTGCTGCATGAAGCTCACATTTCAGGGGACCAAACCACCTAGCAAAGGGAACGACTACGTGACCTGATTTCAAGAAGCCACTTGGTTTGCAACCTTTTTGGCTGCAGCAGTCTTGTGCTTGAACCAATTTTCAATTTGGCTCTCCCCTTTGCGGGGGCACAATCGTTGTGCCAGGCACACTCCTGATAACTTATACATATTTATCTCTTTATTTTTCTTTCTTTTCTTTTATCTTCTTTCTTTTCTTTTTATGTTTTCTATTGTTTTTGGTGTATCACATAGGCTTCTAGCCTTATATTCCACTATTTATTTGCATGACATGTACTGGCTACACAGCCTAGCAATACTATCACTTTTCGATATAATCTATGGTCGCAAACCTATGACATCTATATCCTTATGTTCAGTCTTGGCATACAGCCTAACACTAACATGTACAACTTGTCCTTAATTTCTCTTGATCAACACTAACTGAGGTTCACTTTTCCCAAGCTTCCCCTTTCAACATGTTGCTCTTTAACTCACTAGCAGGATTCCTAGATTGACATCTGTCATCGGCCAATTACCAGCAGCCCATGCCTGATTCTGTTACTCCTCCACCAATCATCAGGCAGATCATGATACTTGTATTGCCATTGCAGATGTTCTCCTGGAATCTACCATGAATCATTTCATTACAGATCTTCTCCTGAAATCTGCTTTGTCATCGATTATTTTCCCCACTCGCTCACTTATGTGAATATCCGATAACTCCCCATTATTCGCGAGTGGGGCATGCACGCTCGGGGCATGGGGCATGGGGCATACGCCTCGGGGCATACCCATGGGGCATACCCATGGGGCATACGCCTCGGGGCATACCCATGGGGCATACGCCTCGGGGCATACCCATGGGGCATACGCCTCGGGGCATACCCATGGGGCATACGCCTCGTGGCATACCCATGGGGCATACGCCTCGGGGCATACCCATGGGGCATGCAGCGGACGTATCTCGGGGAAAGAGGTACTACCGGCCCCGCTCAGAATGTATCGAGCGGGACTCAGCCCAAGATTGTCTGGACAATATCTATATGAAATCTGAAATCGTAACAATTTCACACGTTTTTTATTGAACTAAAGTAATGAAGCGGACACCTTGTGAATGATGCATAGCCATCAGGAAAGATGGCCAAAAATGAGTAGTATGCATTTTTCTTTGAAGGAAAGAAGCAAAACTGCACTCGGTATGTCACTGTTTATTATGTGAACTCTGAGGTGTATGTTATACCCCTAGGTGTTACACACAAGATTTTTAGGGTGCTACATGAGATGTGAAATGTGGCATTATTTTTCCTGGGTACCTTAATAGGTATAAAATGGGATTCCGCGAAAAAAATGGACTCAAACTTTATTTTTGAAATCTTCCGCACAACATTTTTACCCGTTTTTGCCATTTTGGGCATATATATACATATAAGTCCCAGTGTATACTGTGATGTATACACCTTTCACAACTCTGTAAGATGTCTCACTTTCACACATGAAATCGTAATTGATATTTTTCATGGTGTTTCTGTGAAGATATGTGCATGGTCATTATTTGGGGTTTTACTGATTGAAACCCATGACCTAAATATATAGACTTATTAATAGTGACTTGCAGACACTTAAGTGATAATTTGTCAGATGGTTTATTACTTACTTAGGACTGTCAACTCCTTAGATAACCTTCAGCTAGTAGCTTCAGGCGAGACTTACTCCTCGGTTCGGTCGCCTGTCCTTGGCTGTTGATCGCGTTGCCTACCCACGAATGGATCTGCTGGAGGTCTGCTTTTTATCTTTGGATCTATGGCAGTACTCTGGATGGTAGTGCCATCCAGATACTAAGTAATCAGATCAATGCTCGTAGTAATCTCTATCAGCTATTTGTCAGATATCAAAGTGAATTCTGAATATACTGATTGAGACATGCATCGAAGTGTGATCAATTTTCTGATTCAACTATCAAAATGCATAAGTGGAAGATGGTGTTGCTCCAACGATATATGAGAGTGCATCCGGGACAGTGCTCAACAGTGACCAGCTGTTTTCATGAGCACTGTATATTGCCTTCGGGTCTGGAGATATCTCCATCCAGCCCTACAGCATGTGGTTTGATCCTGCTCCCATATCTATCGCCATTACTGACATTCCACACGCACATGTGTTTGTGGAATGGTATCTATGCATTATACATAAGATATTGGTATTATACATTGATCATGTACACTTGCTGACTTAGTGTAATGTCAATATATCCATAACATGTACTGACATAAATGTTATTGTAAGTACTATGATAAGTACTGTTATATATAGTTTTATAGTGATGTGCATCTGATGGGATGGTATACACAGTAACTATATATTGTATATGTACTTACTGATTGAGTACACTGAAGTAAATTGATATAAGTTAATCATACAGGTTTGTCTGTATGCCACTTGACAACATATCACAAGTATGATGTATATCAATATTTTTAGTATACTGCTGTAATCCTGTACATCTCATCCCGATGAATGATGAGTTGAATGGTAAATTTCACAAGTAGCTCCGATGAGTATCCAACTTGATTAACAGGAGAACAGATGTCCAATCCCAAATCCTTCGTCATGGAACAACTGTACTAATTCCTGTCTTAACAATCAAGACTGGCATCTTATACTACTTGGGTTTTGAATATAGCACTGGACTTGCAAGTTCTAGCAATATGTCACAGTAAATAAGTATGTATGACAGTATGCACAGCCGCTATCGTGATCAG
>LGRX02019706.1:0-16598 GCA_001247695.2 Cymbomonas tetramitiformis | reverse complement strand
ATTTAAAATACTTATAGGGGGTACGTGAACGTACAGGTGGGGCAAAATCCAAATTCCTCAATTCTAAATTTTGCATTGTTACCATCAAATTGTGAGTGAACGCGGAGGTGCAATAAGGAATGTTGTGAAGTATTGAATAACAAAAGTTTAGAAAAGCAAGTGGCATTGGCAATTAAAATGTAATGAACACAAGGATATTAATTGGGATACTTACAGAATCAAGATATTGCTATGTTGTCCAACCATAATGACACTGTTAATATAAAGGTCAGGTTGAATATAATTTGGAAGCATAATTGGAATGTAATGTTATTAATTAAATCAAAGTACTGAATAAAGGAATAGTATAGTTGTAATCTCAAATTTAAGGGCACATTAACAATAACAAGCAAGACAAATAGTTGAGACATTTGAAGACATTCGAAGCAATCGCCAATTGGCATATTTACAGTCAAGGCTAGGATTTGGAAATTAAGGTTACCTTATTAAGAAAATACTCAGGTGAGATTTGAGGTGTTGGCAATGTAGCTAGTAAAACTAAAATGTTCTCTATTTACCACAGGTCATTAAGATATCGAATGCAGGATTCCTCTGTTGACAGCGCCCTTTTCTCGCAACTTCTGAAGAGCGGGAGGAATGTTTGTTCGAAGATGTGGGAACTCTTGGATCTTTGCATCCAATGATGTGATAGCAAGTCTTCTGACTCTCAGCTCTTCAACACGAAGTGATTTCAGGAAGTTATCCTGATCGATTGCATGTCCTCCGAAGTGAGGCCCAAAGAGAGGATTGCTGTGTTTGTCAGTACGAAACGATTTGAAAAAAGGCAGTGCACTGCTAGGTGTGGCTGACATGTTTGAACCTGCCAAGCGGTATGATACAATCTGATCTTGTAGGATGTGAGTGAGGTTGCCATCCCTCCAGATCAACCCACCCCCTATGCGTGTGCGCACCCTCCAGCTCAACCCACCCTCTATGCATGTGCGCACACGCTCATTCTTTGGTTGAGCTGGAGTGCAGATGAGCAAGGGGGGCATTCTTGGTAAAAAGAAACATACCAGGTAGGACAGTGACTGCGAGGAGGCAAAGGTAAAGGGCGTCTTTACATCGGTCGGCCTGTTTCAACAACATATATTAACAGTTGTGCGGGAGGTGTAGCAACAGCAAAAACCAAGAAATCAAGCTGCGTCCGAAAATACCAGAATTCGAAGGTTGCAAAGTTTCAGATACAAGGAGTGTCAAAGTTTCCCATGATACATTCTAGCTCACAAAAGACGTGACCTTTAGGAGAAAGCTCACCAAGCCAATGGACTCAGGAATGACGCCTGCCTTGCCAAATATTTTCGGGGTCGTGCAACACGCGGCGCCCAGAAACAACCATCGGCAGTGAAGAACCTGAAGACAAGGCACCCAGCGGTCAAACCAACTATCGGTATCTGTATCCTTCGAGTTGCACGTCAAGCAAACTTAGTGCCATTTCCAATGCGGTGGCAGTCTCACCTTAGAATATGCGAGCTGATGAAGTGCACTGTGCATGGACCTCTTTCCAAGGGGTAGTGCACTGTTTATGGACCTCTTCATGGTGTAATGCACTGGCATGGACCTCTTTATTCTTTGGGGTTATGAAGGAATTGTATCCACATGGGCCTTTTTGGGGTAACGTTGGAAAGTGAAAGGGAGTCGCTGATGGTTGAATTATAGCAGCATAACAAGCTGGCCTAAAATTCCGATTTGAACACTTGACGCCTGACCCGTAGCTCAGCACAGGTTCCAGCATCAGCGTGGGTATGTGGGTACAGCGGATTTTTCCAGCTGATTTCTAACAGGTCTGAATTTCTCAATCACGAGACGTGTTTTGACAAGCACACGTTTGTCTCTGGGGGCAGGGTGCCACTTGCTCGGATAAAACAATCATTTTCCTTGCCAACACTTGCGATAGAAAAAGTGTGTATGGGAGAATGGTATAATCTCTTACAGAAGCTCTCAGCACTCCATTATCCAATATTTGAAATAGGCATTCTTCACGCGCATGTTTACATACTCCATCGCGTTTTCAAAACGAACGGACAGCATAACGGCAGCATAACAAGCTTCTAGGAGTGATTCGTACCGTACAATAAAAATTCTCGCCAGTTGCGCCCCAGTTTTCTGGCAAAATCCGTTAAAACTTGCACCCCAAGAGCCCTGCTTGATTCCTTGCAGTATCTGCGAAACGAAAGCATTATAGAAAGTGAGACTTCGGGCTAAGGTCGATCCGAACGATCCAAGGTTGCAAGCAACGGAGTTATAATGAAATCGAAAGGACGCCTTTGTAGACTAGGAAGAATCATTAATGCACCGGTGACTCGAATAAGCACCCAAGTCACCCCCCAGCTATCAGATCGAACACTGCACACTGTACTTTATGTAACAACTGAAACTTACTGCAGCAAAGAAAGTTCAGCCCAGGGCGAAAGAATAATGCCATCAAACCTACTTTCAGCCACCTCTTCAGAGCTACGCGAGTAGGTCCGTCAGTGTGCGTCACTATATGCGTCACCTGTCATATCAGTCATATCAGGCGAAATAACTTTTCCCTCTGAAATGTTGGTGGAAAGTGCAATATGCTTAAGCCACGTTGGAAAGTGAAAGGGAGTACGATGATGATCGAATTACGGCAGCATAGCAAGCATCTAGGGAGTGATTCGTACCGTACTATCAACATGTGTTGCCAGTTGCGCCCCAGTTTTCTGACAAAATCTTCTAAAACTTGCACCCGCTCTTCACATGGGCCCGACAGTAGAAGTCGCTTTCCGCAAGAGCTGCGCCCAGCACGAGTTTCCAAGTTTCTTCCGCAGTGAGTGTAGTTTTCAAGGAGTCTTTGCTGCTGAGTTTCAACTTTTCGGGTCACCTAGCAGATTGGTTGAGCGCACTCCGCTACACTGAAAAAGTGTCCTCCAAGGTTATCGATTTTATTCGGTAAATGGCAGCTGATTAGCCGTAACATTCTTGGAGCGGTGGTGTGCTTGGGAGTTACGTTTAGAAAATATCAGGCCGGCAGATCGACTGCCACCAACGGGAAATAAAACGGATGACAGCTAATCTAAAGAATATGACGTCGATCGAATCTGAATGATGTAATATTGCACGCAATTGTAAATATTAAATGACCGTTAGAAGTACAATAAGTAATGACGTTGCATTTACGAGTTCAATCAAAATTACAACCCTACAAATCTATACGATAGCAACTTTTACATTAACAGTGCAGAAATATTAAAACGAAACATTTTCAATTGTTTTTTCTTTACAAACAAGATTTACGACCAAATAAAACACGATTAAATGATGTACTGTGAACTACTTTTGCTAACAAGAAAGACTATACAACTAGTATAGTTCTGTTTTGCCTTGGTCTTTTTTCGCTTTCTTAGGTGCAGTTACAGCTAGAACGCTAGCATGTTCAGCAGATTCAACTGCGCCAGGAGCTGCTTCCATGTTCACGATCGCGCCAGTAGGTTCTTGGGTGTAAGCAGTTGCTTCACTCTTAGGATCGACTGCAGTTTCAACAGCGCCAGCGCCAAGTTCTGCCATTGCAACATCGCCAGTAGGTGCTTCTTCAGTAGGTGCAACAGTAGGTGCAACAGTAGGTGCTTGGCCAGTAGGTGCAATATCGCCAGCACCAGCAGGGACTTCTTCAGGAATGGGATCGCCAACATCGCCAACGGGTGGTGCAACCATGGTAACATACATGGTTGCAACACTTGTAGGTGCCTCGCTTGCGCCAGCGCACGAAGCACCTGCACAATCAAGCACAACAACGAAACACCTTTAGTAAATATACAACAGAAATATTCAGTTCAGAGCCACATTAAAGCCAACAGACAAATAGACAATTAAAATTTACCTGCGCCATCAGCAAAAGGCAAGGCGAACTTGGCATTGCCCTTGCCCCTGCGCCTTTTTGGTGGTGGGGGAGGAGGGGTCGCGTAATCTTCGTCCTCACTATCGCTGTCGATGGCTACTGCCCGACAGTCCTTGTGGGAGGACCGAAACGGCGTTGGGTCCTCCCGAAAGGACTGGTGTTGCGGGAATTTTTTAGCCGTCCTCTTGACGTGCCTACCCTTCGGTTTTTAGTACACTTAGGACCTAAACTGAGTGTCCATATGCGCCATCAACCGTATATCGTCATAAAATGACTATATCCAATGCATTTGTAGCATGTACCCTATCATTTTTGAGTTGCAACTTTTGGAGGACGTTCAAAAACATGCCATGCCATTCAAATATTTTAATCCAATAGTAGCCATCGATAGTGAGAACCTGGCGATTGTTGAACCAGGTCGAAGGTAGCCCCCATTCTTTGATAAAAGAATGGGGCAGGTCCTTGGTGACCTCCACAATGGCCTCCAGAGTTTGGACAGCGCCAGAGATGTCCGCGATGTTTCTGGACAGCTCATACTGCGAAGCCAAGCTCAAGTTGTAAAAGGTCTCAGAGGACATGTAGATGTCGTACAACTTGCCCACCTCCACATGTTCCAGTAGAGGAGCTATGTCATGTATGGTTGCCCCAGCCATGAGCCTCCACCCAGTGGCCATGAGTACGTCGCCAAGGGCATCCCTAAAAGTGACTGAGACCACTGGCTGCTTATCCTTGGTTCGTGATACGCTTCGTGTTTTGCTTTCGCATATAGCAAAAACACGGAATTTAAGATGGGATAGGTCCTCATTGTTCTCAAACTTGCTTTTCAGGGTGCCAAACCATGTTTTGGAAAATTGAGACATGTTGAAGATAAAGTTGCTTTGATAATAATATTTTTGAATTCGGAAATGATGACAATAAGAGTCGTTGGTACTTTATATGTTGATACATAGGGGCACTGTCACTAATTTAGATGTAGTATTTATGCTATCGAAGGATATGAATGTGTGTGGCCATAATGATCGCCAAATGTCGTCATCAAAGCATGCCAGTTGTCAAATGTGTTACATTTGTAGCGTATCAACAATTATTTGCATTTTATATCAATTTGATGGTTGAAATTACTTTGAGCAAACTCTGATTTCATCAATTATTCATGTATCAATCGATGTGATTGGTCAAACAAATATGTTTCATCTTTCAAACCAAAGATGAAACGAAACTGTTTCATCTTTCAAATCTCAAGCTGATTTCATAGTAATATGTTGTCAATACGCAATTGGTGAACGAACAAATCAAATCAAATTGTGTTGTATTATTCAAATCTCAAGATGGTCTGTGATTCATTGTTTAAATATTCGATCATATTTGATAATATGATTGGTTGTAAATTTTGATGTGAAATTTGTCTTAGATATCGTGGTGGTCTATGGTTCTTAGACACTGAGAGGCCCACATGTGGGCAGAAGGCAGAAGGTTGTGTTGTGGTTGAGGTGTAAGGCGGGGGAGGGAGGGGGTGGCCGTTAAGGGGTGTAACATCGAATAGTGGGGGACTTATTGGTGTGGGGTTGATACAAGCTGTGTCATAACAAAGAAAAAAATGATGGATGACGTGTGAATAAACAGGGTGACTAAATAAACACGGTGACGTGCGGTAACTAGATCGCGGCGGTTATAAGGGTAGGGCTGCGTGGTTCGTGCACCCAAGCCCCACCCAATTGTGATCAAGGCATGCGATGGCATTGACCGGGGGATCCCCCACCCCCGCCCAAACACCTAACATCCAACACCCCCCAACACATTTCAGTCCGTTGAGGAGAGGGCGAAGCCCACCCCCTCCCCCTCCCCCAAATAAAAATGTAATGTAAGCGGCCCGGCCTTGTGGGGCTCGACGTTCATGACAGTGTCGTCAACCTTCATTCTCACAGATTTGCGTGTCACTGAGTCTCAATTCTCATGTCTGATGTGTCCTAGGAGTGCAGCGATTCGTGGAATTGAGGGGTTTCACATATCACGTAATTAATCCTGATGGTCACCGCAATTTGAAATTTTGAAAAAAAATATTTTTTTGGCCCAAATCGGCCGAAAATCGCGTTTTTTTGCCTGTTTTGGCCTGTCGCGGGCCTGTTTTGGCGTTCTACGCCACTCCGCGCGTGTGGAGTGCACATATTCGTGGGAATGAGGGTTTTCACATATCACCTAAGCACTCCTGATGGGAATCGCAATTTGAAATTTTGGAAAAAAATATTTTTTGGGCCCAAATTTCAACAGAAATCGATTTTTTTGCCTGTTTCGGCCTGTCGCGGGCCTGTTTTGGCGTTCTACGCCACTCCGCGCGTGTGGAGTGCACATATTCGTGGAAATGAGGGTTTTCACATATCACCTAAGCACTCCTGATGGGAATCGCAATTTGAAATTTTGGAAAAAAAAAAATTTTTGGGCCCAAATTTCAACAGAAATCGATTTTTTTGCCCGTTTCGGCCTGTCGCGGGCCTATTTTGGCGTTCTACGCCACTCCGCGCGTGTGGAGTGCACATATTCGTGGAAATGAGGGTTTTCACATATCACCTAAGCACTCCTGATGGGAATCGCAATTTGAAATTTTGGGGAAAAAAAAATTTGGGGCCCAAATTTTAACAGAAATCGATTTTTTAGCGTACCTCCCCAACATCACGGGCGCGCCCTCGCCGCCCTCCCCCAGTACCCGCCCATGATGCTGGGGCTGGACCCGTATCCTGCGCAGACCCCGTATGCGCAGATCTATCGGGCACCCCACGGCCGTGCGGCCCATGATGCCATGCCGGGTTATGCGTTGGCGGTGCAGCAGCAGTACCCTGAGCAGCTGGTCACGATGCCTTTACGGCAGGCGATGAGGCTGAATGCAGCCTTGTCAAGGCAGCTTCCGCCTGAGTGGTCCTCACAGCCGCGGCAATCATGGGACCCGTTTTATGGACCTGGCATGCGCCGCCCCTAGATATGGTTAAATTGGAGCCTGTGCATCAGCCTAAAAAGCATGTGAAGCTGTGAATCAGCCTAGAAAAGATATATTCCAAAAAGAGATTTTCTCTCACACACTTAAAAGCATGTAAAAATAAAGCTATTTTTATTGAAATGCTATGCAGTGTGCCTATTGGCAATGAGATGTGAAGAGCAAAAGAAATGCAAATGTTTCCTGAAAAGTGTTAGGTTATGGGTCCAACACGCTTCCATTGTGCTCCAGCTAATCGTTATCCAAATAACAAATTATATTCATGTTTTGATAATGACCGGCTTGTGTTCCTCGTGATGGCAACTCGTATGCAATTACAAATTTCCAACTGAAACAGGCCTGGAGACCACGAATATGCACACTTCGCACGCATGAGTATATAATATACGTACATGTAGAACGCCAAAACAGGCCCGCAACTTGCCGAAACAGGCCAAAAAATCGATTTCTGTTGAAATTTGGGCCCAAAAATATTTTTTTCCGAAATTTCAAATTGCGATTCCCATCAGGAGTGCTTAGGTGTTATGTGAAAACCCTCATTTCCACGAATATGTGCACTCCACACACGCCGAGTGGCGTAGAACGCCAAAACAGGCCCGCGACAGGCCGAAACAGGCAAAAAAATCGATTTCTGTTGAAATTTGGGCCAAAAGAATTTTTTTCCCCAAAATTTCAAATTGCGATTCCCATCAGGAGTGCTTAGGTGATATGTGAAAACCCTCATTTCCACGAATATGTGCACTCCACACACGCCGAGTGGCGTAGAACGCCAAAACAGGCCCGCGACAGGCCGGAACAGGCAAAAAAATCGATTTCTGTTGAAATTTGGGCCAAAAAAATTTTTTTTCCAAAATTTCAAATTGCGATTCCCATCAGGAGTGCTTAGGTGATATGTGAAAACCCTCATTTCCACGAATATGTGCACTCCACACACGCCGAGTGGCGTAGAACGCCAAAACAGGCCCGCGACAGGCCGAAACAGGCAAAAAACCGCGATTTTCGACCGATTTGAGCCAAAAAAATATTTTTTTCCAAAATTTCAAATTGCGGTGACCATCAGGATTAATTACGTGATATGTGAAACCCCTCAATTCCACGAATCGCTGCACTCCTCACCCGCGTAATGGAGTAGAACGCCAAATCAAGCTAAAAACAACGGTTTTTCGGCGATTTCACCCTGAAAAAATATTTTTTTGGGAAAATGAAAAAAAGTTGTATTTTTTAAATTCCTGCGATTCCACAGCGATTACATAACATCATAGAAATATTCCATTATAGTTGTGACACATACTTAAGCCATTCTCACTCGTGCGACGGCTCAGTTGTGGGTATATACGCGCTGATTCCGAGGGGGTTTTGAGTATCTTGAGCAGTGAAATACGGGCTGTGCTGGCGGTGTTTGGTTCTGTTGTAACTGAGCATGAAAGTTGGAGGGGTTTTATTGGGTTCATTGCGGAGGGGATATGGCAGAGCGTGAGATTCTCCCACAGTCCATACGGACAATCCTTATGCGGAGAATGTCACTGGCATCCTGTCCCGTATGATCCGGTCCATCCTCACAGCTTCTGGACTCGACCTCAGCTACTGGCCGCTTGCGGCTAAGCATGGTGCCTTGTTGTGGTCCATTACACCACACAAGGAAGTGGTGACTACTCCTATCCACACTATGACAGGTCATCACTTTCAGTACCGTCGTCTCCGTGCATTTGGTGCACACTGCTATGTGGTTATGGACAGTCAGCAAAGGAACAGCAGACAGCCAGGCATCTCATCAAAACTTCAGAACAGATCATGGGCAGGCCGCATGGTTGGTATCTCTATGGGCTCTAATGCCTACAAAATCCTAGACACCTCCGACGGCACAGTACATCTTGTGGGCAAGCCACACTGGATACCTACCTATGAGCACCTGGGCAGATCTATGTCAGCATTCCCAGATACTATGGCAGCTGACAGAGAGGCTGATGCTACCTTTATCAGGCCATCTCCCTTCTCAGAGACACTCGACTGTACCTATGCCCAGATCATTGAGATCAGCTCATACTACTGCACTTCCGACCGACAGTCTTACGGCTGTGTGCTTCTCTCTGTTCCGTCGAGGGACAATACCTGGACTGACGTGGTTCATTATGTCCAGTCCACACCCGACGGTACACACTACAGACACCTGCTGGTGTATGTCGCACACTATAGGAAGACCGTCTCGGTCAATGAGCACTATCCGATCTGGACAGCTGTCAGAGCCCGAGAGAGCCGCAGGCACCCGTCATATGGCGCTATCATCATCTCCACCGACAGAGGCAGCAGCACACCTTATGGTGTAATATTTGAGCCTACTCCAGAGTCTACCTATGGTTGGCATATGGACCTTCCTGCTACCCTCGTCAGCTTTCCGTCCACCCATGCCGCCGCCTTCCTTCCCTTCTCCGATGATCCCAGCAGAGATGTCCGCCCCGAGTACATTCCACAGCAGTACACCTCAGCTGACAGCTTCATCAGATCAGGACCCAGAGAGTTGGTGGTGCACATGTTCAATATTTCTGCACCCCAGCTCAAACCAGTCCACGGTGTCAAGCAGGCACTTTCCACCCCAGAAGCAGTTCAGTGGCAGGAGGCTATGGATGCCGAAGTGGCTGGTCTGGCCGCCGACAATAAAATGGTCCCGGGACACCTTCCCTCGGGTACCAAAGGCCTGACCACTCTCTTTGTGTTCTCCAGACCCTTCAAACCAGACCCCTCAGCACCATCTGGCACACGGCAGATCTTCAAAACGCCAGACTGTGTGCCAATGGTAAGCAGACATACGGCTACCTTCCGTGGGAGACCACCTGTACCACACCTCAGCTTTATGCCTTCAGACTGGCCTTCATCTTCGGCAGCACCAGGTCAGTTTGAAGATGAGCCACTTCGATGTCTCCCAGGCCTTTATGAATGCTAAGCTGGATGTTCCAGTATGGGTATCATTTCCGGCTGGTTACACCTATCAGGGGTTCGGTGGTGCTTTACTGCACTATGCACTGTATGGCCTTAAGGTGGCTGGTGCTTCCTGGCAGAGACTGGTTAAGGTATTCATGCTCAGCTTTATGTTCGGCGAGGTGACATTCAGGCAGTCCTCTCATGATGACTGCATATATTTCATCTACACTGATTTGGTTAAGGCCATGTGTGTGGTCTATGTGGATGACTTCATTCTGGTCGCCAGTACAGAGCTTGAGGATGCCTTCTGGGCAGCATTCAGAGCCAGGTTTCTGGCTAAGCATCTCGGAGAGGTCACCTCGGTTCTCCAGATGCGGGTCAGGCAGGATCAGATTGGTATCTACCTTTGCCAGTCCAGACAGATCAAGGACTTGATGGCCAACAACAACATCACAGCTCATTCCTACAGAACTCCTATGGACCCGAAGCTCATCATCAAGAAACCAGCAGATCCAGACCTGTCCCTTGTCCCCAGTTACAGATCCATCCTCGGCTCACTGCTATGGCTGGCCCGTGGCTCACGACCTGACTGCTACTATCCTGTAATCTATCGGGCTCAGTTTGTATCATGCCCTTCTGAGGAGTCTATGAAGGCTCTGATCAGAATTGCGCAGTATATGGACAGCACAGCTCACTACTCTCTGGCATTCTACTACCCCGAGACTCCGGTCAAGGTCATCACCATGTTCTGTTATTCAGATGCTGACCTGGCTAGGGACTTAGAGAATGATGCCCGGTCCTATTCTGGCTCCGTGATATTTCTGGCTGGTATGATACTGCAGTGGCATTCAGGGAGGCAGACCATCACTGAGGTCTCCTCCACAGGGTCAGAGTATGTTGCAGCCAGTACGGCAGCTCAGCGGTTGGTATCACTGATGTTCATGCTCACTGAGATATTTGGTTCTATTACTCACCGTATTGATTCCCAGCAGCCCCTTGATTCCGATCTTGACCATGCTATTCAGTACCTTGACAGAGCAGCCACAGATATTCACTTTGACATGCCTTCCCTTCAGACTACCTCAGTGCTCAGGCGTCTGCTTGAGAAACAAAATAAGCCAGCAGACGGCCTGACCTCAGTCCGCCCAAACTCTCCTACAATTCCTGATGAGATCAGTACAGATGAAATCACTCCCATCAGATTCCAGAACAACCGGAACAGAGAATATATCAGTACAGCTTCAGCTCAGCCCCGCCTGGAGTTACCTATTCCCCTGCTGCTGGATAATGATGCATGCAGATCCATTGTCGAGCATCACCTCCTCTCCGAGAAGGTGAAGCATGTGATTATCAGATTTCATGTCCTCCGAGACTTTGTCAGATTGAACTGGATTCAGTGTGCCAGAGTCCCATCACCTCGGAACCTGGCAGACCCCTACACCAAACCAGTTCCTCCAGTCAAGGACATGCAGCCCTACTTCATTCAGATGTTCCAGCAATATATGGCCATGGGCAAGGCCCAGGCTGCAGTTATTCAGAAATGATTTACTGGTATTCAGAAAGCAGCAACATGATCTGACTGTGAGTACCTTGTTTTCCTGTTTTCCCTGTTTTGGGTTGTTTGTGTAGCTGACTGTGCTTTGCAGGTACTGGCCTATATTCAAAGTTACTTATGGCTGGCTACTTCATGTTAGTTACTGTTTTTTCTTAGAATCTGAATCACTGTATTAGATAGAAAATGATGTCACTCATTGATAGATTTGTGTATATGGACATTGATATTCCGAGCTCACTCTTTGGTATTAGGTACACTGCATTAGTCACAGTATCACTACAGTGTTTGTTCCGACCGTGAGAGCCACCGCTGCTGTCAGTCATGATCTCTCTCTTCATTCTCCCTCTGCAGTAAGTCTTTCCGGTGACGGGCGGATCTGGACCTGCTTCGGCACTTCTTATCCTACCCCTGACGAAGCACCCCGGATAGCTTGCAGCCACGGTGTGTGGACCTCCAGAGACATGACATATCATTATTCCCCCGACAGCAGGGTGGCACCAGGGACAAATTACTGCCCGTGTCAGGACGTTGGGTCTACGGACCAGCTTTTCGGGGTTTTCAGCCCTGACACGGGGTGACTGCAGTTCCACCATTCCCATCATCTTTCTGGATTTTGGTTCTGGTACTGGACTAGTGGCATATATCTTGGTTTGATTGGTTATTGATCTGACCACCTCACTCGAGGTGGTGTGCTGGAGTTGACATTCAGTCCGAGCTCAGTCATCAGAGTTGTCATCACCGACCCGTCATGACCGCTGTCATCATCGACTCGACCTGTCATCACCGATACGGCTCGACACCTCTGACTACTTCACTGACCTGATTGTCATCTCCTCTGATCGAGTTCGGTTGTCACATGAGACAGAGCACGCTAGCTCATTTCGCATCACACTCAGCATACTAGAACTATATATATTATATCTTCTGTATGTTGACAGAGATTCTGAGTGCGAAACCCTGAGCGTTGCAGTGCTTCCTGTTTGACCTGTCTGTTTACTGACTGGGTCTTCTCGCACATATTGATTGATAACAAAAGTGCACCTATCGTTATTGATCGATATTGCACCTCCACCTATCGATATTGATCGATACCATCAATGTACCTATTGCTATTTATTGATACCGCGACTACACCTATTGTTATTGATCGATCATGAAGAATACCTATCGTTATCGATCGATCTCAAATCCGAAATATCGAAAAATAATCGATATGCCTCAAAACTTTCGATACCGCTCCTTGATAGAGATACAGTGCTCAAATACAGCTGGTCACTGTCCATGCCAGAGTGGAGACTTACGGCGTAAATACGACGTAGATACGCCGTAGTTCACTGTCGAGTAACTCGTATTTTTTGCCGTATATACGCGTAGGTAACGCCGTATACCGTATTTTACGCCGTATATACGCGATACGGTGATTTCTTGAAACCGTAACCGTATTCACCGTAAGCCGTAAGTGGCTAAGTCTCCACTCTGGTCCATGCACTGTCCGAGCACTGTCCATGCATCCTCACGAATCGCTGGAGCAACTACATCCTCCACACATGCGATGAAAGTTGGTGACACCGTCATCAACGTCATCGTCACTTGTGTGGATGTGGGCTGGAACATGCTCGGATGCTGGAACATGCTGGAACGTGTTGGAACAGACAATTTGAATCATACACACTACAGTACTGTACTGAATTTCCGTGGAGATGTGAACACTCCAAAGCGAAATAGACGAGTCCTTGTGGGTTTATAGTTGGATATCGCGTCCACGTCACGTATGCAAGATCCCGGGATCGAAACCATGTGCTGTCACAATGACTCACCGCTATTCCGACTGTTCCGACTATTCAGACTGCTATATTTGGGTTCGTAAACCCCAATGAGGTCCAGTAAACAGAGGGTGACGCGTCTTCATATTATTAGCGGACTCAGGTGTTGTTTCCAAAGTGACCAAAGTCCAAAGACCAATAATGACTTCGAGTCTCACTATGGGCAACGGCGGCAGCCTTAAGTGGTCAGATGCATGCGGCACTGCCAAGGCCGCGGACTCCGGCGGGGGGGGCGCAACGATTCGTAACGGGCAGCCTCCTCACCCCGGGCATGTCCCCGGCGGCGGCAACGAGCAGAAACGTTTCACAGCGCTTCAGATTGACAACCCAGCAAACGCTGCCATCGATGGTAGCCATGCCATCCGTGACACTGCGGCCGAGAACTGTGCGACTAAGGGCCGCGTCCAAGAAGAAGATGCGGAGTTGGTATCATCACCAGAGTCGAAGAAGCCGGTTTCTGTGCCAGTGACTGAAGGGTGGACTGGCACTGGGGACCCCATCAAGGAATTGCAAAACACTCAGGATTTGGAGAACTTCGTATATGAGGTTGCAGCAGAGAGACACCTTCAAAGCAAGTCCGGGCTATCAATGAAGATGTACAAAACAATACTCGTCCAGACGGATCAATGCACGCCTGGAGTAAACTTGTATGAACTAAAACGGACCGAACGCCCTCTATTTCGTGTCTTGCTCAGCGCTCTGCTTTTATGTGTGGCGTTCTGGGCCGCCTATTTCTATCAAGTGTATTCGCTAACAGAGGACCGGTGCACAGAGGAGAGTGGTTGTCAAACGTGCGGTATGGAATATTACTCAAACGCTTCTCTCGGCAACTTTACCGATGGATTGAAATCGTGCGAGCCACTTCCGGATACGTCCCTCAAAGTCGAAGCGGGATGCTTGCGAGCAGATTTGCCTAATCAGTGGGCTGCCGTCGACGAAATCGTTGGTGAGGGCTTGTCCAAGAATATCGAGTTATTGAAAAAGACCACGGCGCTGTGCTCCGACCCGACCTACCAACCCGACCTACCAGACGGAGAGCTGTCGTTTTGTCAGAAAGAACATACTGACTCTCAAAGTTGCGCTCGGAGCGCTAATGATTTCAGTTCAGATATCGAAGAAATTTCGCGCTCTTTAAAGAATCATCAGACAATTTGGCCGTGTTTTACGAAGACCTCTGCAGGCCTGATATCTGGCATAAATGATGCCTGTGTAATTAATCATACTATCAACTACGATATGGGTGTATCGGATGAAGGACCTGTCGGTGCTGCTATCACGGGTTACGCTTTTAAGCTTTTATACGCTTTAATAGCAACATCGTGCGCGTTGGAAACATATGTGGAAGGTGCGAAGAACGAATGGACTCAAGGAAGAGAGTTTCCTCCATCTTTCAGTTTCTACACAACCTACCTCAATGGCGATTTAAATTGCAATGCAGATCTCGACAGGCTGTATGATACTCGAATCAATTACCTGGTTATAAAGGTATGTGGGTGTGATCTTATATGCCCTGGACTCGGCGATATAACCGTAACAGGTGATGTGTCTGCTTTTTGGGAAGGAAATACGTTGGGAAGTCATTCTCTTTATTTGCCAACAAAATACGTCGGTGTTAATGCTGAATATACAGGAGAACAGCACACTCGTGATGAAATGATGCAGCTTGATTTCATTGCCTATCCCCACGCAGGCCATTCGGCCAGCATGCCACATGCTGCTGTGACAAAAAAATTCCAACGACACTGTACTTTAAGTGCTCTCAGCTCACCACCATCGACTGTTACTAACGGGTTATATCATTGTTGCCAGAAACCAACTTGGACGACCATATCATCACTTGCTTATGCATTTGCTGCCCAAAGCCTTACGATCTGCGGATATCTAGTTTTTGCAATTATTTCACCCGCTACCTTGTTTTCAAAGGCAGCACGTCAGCCAGTAAGCCATGCAGCACGCCACGTTGAAAAGGTCATCCCGTTGAATCCACCATAGGATGAAGGTCTTACCACCATACTCCTGAGTGCAAAAACGTATTTGACTATTTGTCTGCTGAAAGGTAAAACGTTGTGCAAGCTTTAAAGGAACTTTTGCAAAGTATAGTTTTAAAGTTTTATATGATATATGAGATCGTTTTATGTGTATGCTATTGATCCCAGTGTGTCGGATGGGTTCATCGACAGGGTTCTAACTTAGTGTTAAAAGTGCCTTGTGGGCTACTTTATCTGTATGACGTGCAAGGCTACTAATTGATTTCAAAATTACAATTGGTTACAAAGTAATCATATATGTTTAACATACTACTAATACGATGTGTCATCGGAATACCGATTCCATATTTCCATTATGATTGTCAAGAATTGAAACCAGGTATATATGTAATTAGCGATGTGCTAAACCGATTTTATTGTTGTTTTCCGATCTAGATACCTGTTATGCATGTAAGTAACTGACTCTCTATCGATTCGATTATGGTTGTTATAAACCGCAAACCAGTTTCAAATGCAAGTGTACACATACCGATATCGCAAGCTGGGCAGCTTGCTGATGGCCTGGATGAAACACGCGTGTCTCGACCTGGGTGAGTGAATTATCCATGCTCTCGCCAACTGCGGCTCTCTCTATCAATGTTGGCGCAGGGTGGTAATGTGGGGCAACGATGCTTGCACATACCCCACAACCATATACACATATCTTTGTGGGGTATGTGTGCGCCTTGAATACCCCACTCACATGCAAGTGGCAAGGGCTCCACCGAATATGCGAGTGACAAGGGCTCCACTATATATGCAAGTGACAAGGGCTCCACTGCATATGCAAGTGACAAGGGCTCCACTGTATATGCAAGGGGCAAGGGCTCCACTCACTTGCATGTGGGTATGTGGGTAGCTGTGCGTGTGCTAAGATATGTGTTAACATATGTGTGTAGTACCTATGTGCGTGTGCTATGCTTGTGCTGAGATACATGAGTAACCGTGTGCTTGTGCTATGCCTGTGCTAGAATATATGTATATCTGTGCGTGCGCTAAGCTTGTGCTAGGATCTGTGTTAAGATATGTGTGTATCTACGCGTGTGCTAAGATATGTGTATATCTATGTGCGTGTGCTAAGATATGTGCTGGAATATGTGGGTATCGGTGCGTGTGCTAAGATATCTCTGTGAGATATGTGTGAGCCTTGCATATACCCCACAACCATATACACATATCTTTTTGGGGTATGTGTGTGCCTTGAATACCCCACTCACATATACATATGTCTCAGTGAGTCAGATATGTGTGAGCCTTGCATATACCCCACAACCATATACACATATCTTTGTGGGGTATGTGTGCGCCTTGAATACCCCACTCACAGATACATATATCTCAGTGAGTCAGATATGCGCGAGCCTTGCATACCCCACAACCAGATACGCAT
>LGRX02019705.1:0-10283 GCA_001247695.2 Cymbomonas tetramitiformis | reverse complement strand
CGCGGTGGCTGCCATCCGCCACTCGCGGCGCGCTCTCTCCCCCCCAAAAGAAACGCGGTCCGCTCCCGGACGCTTCACTCTCGGTGGTCCTAAGGGGAGGGCGCGGGTGAGCACCTCGGTGTGCTCACCTCGTGGCGACACGCATGCAAGGGTGGGCCTCCTTGCAGGCGCGTGGCGATGCGTCCCGTCAAGACGGGTGCACTCGCCCGGAGCTTGGGGCTCGCCGGCCTCATCCGCACCCCGAGTGTGGGTGCCGCGCTCCGCGCTCGGCGGCGGGGCATGCGTGCGCGGTGTGCTGCTCCCAGGCACGCGCATCAACCTCTGCAAGGAGGCCCGATGCGCCTGGACGCGGTGCACACGCCGCGCGCTACCCCCAGGCACCATGCGTCTGGTGTGCCTGGCGGGGCAGCGGCGCGTCACGCAACCCGAGACAGCACAGTGAGAGCTGCTGCCTCATGGCGGTGCGCCTGGCGCGCTCGTGGTGGCTGCCATCTGCCACTCGCGGCGCGCTCTCTCCCCCCCAAAAGAAAAGCGGTCCGCTCCCGGACGCTACTCTCTCGGTGGCCCTAAGAGGAGGGCGCGGGTGAGCCCCTCGGTGTGCTCACCTCGTGGCGACACGCATGCAAGGGTGGGCCTCCTTGCAGGCGCGTGGCGATGCGTCCCGTCGAGACGGGTGCACTCGCCCGGAGCTTGGGGCTCGCCGGCCTCATCAGCACCCCGAGTGTGGGTGCCGCGCTCCGCGCTCGGCGGCGGGGCATGCGTGCGCGGTGTGCTGCTCCCAGGCACGCGCATCAACCTCTGCAAGGAGGCCTGATGCGCCTGGACGCGGTGCACACGCTGCGCGCTACCCCCAGGCACCATGCGTCTGGTGTGCCTGGCGGGGCAGCGGCGCGTCACGCAGCCCGAGACAGCACAGCGAGAGCTGCTGCCTCATGGCGGTGCGCCTGGCGCGCTCGCGGTGGCTGCCATCCGCCACTCGCGGCGCGCTCTCTCCCCCCCAAAAGAAAAGCGGTCCGCTCCCGGACGCTACTCTCTTGGTGGCCCTAAGGGGAGGGCGCGGGTGAGCACCTCGGTGTGCTCACCTCGTGGCGACACGCCTACAAGGGTGGGCCTCCTTGCAGGGTCGCTCCGCGTACGCCTACTGTTCCTACCCTAAGTCCTAAACCTCCTAATACTTCCCTAGTACGCCTCGAGGGCCCCCTCGTAGAGGTGGACTCTCCAGATGGCGTTTGCTTCCCCAAGTGCGTAAGGATGTGAGCATGGAGCAACTGATAGTTGTCTGCTCACACCCTTAGCTAGGCTCGTGAGCGCTATGCTCTCAGCCTTTGGCTCAGCAACGCCACTAGGGTCCGGTGCGACACCCACCGAGCTCCTCGTGCCACGGGCCCCTCGCCTCCTACGTGAGGCTATCCGCCTTCTATCGCGGGCCCCTCGTCTCCCGCGGCGACCTGCTCGCCTCCTCCGACGGCATGCTCGCCTCGTGGGGGTCGCGCCTATCGCACTCCGAGCATCGCTCCTCCCTCTCGCATCCTGCGACACGGCCTGGACGCCGAGAGCCTGCGAGCCTGTCGGGTCCAATGCCTCGGCCGATGGCCCGACCACGCCTCGCCTATCATGGGTCCCTCGCCTCCCGCGGCGACCTGCTCGCCTCCCCCGACGGCGTGCTCGCCTCGTGGGGGTCGCGCCTATCGCACTCTGAGCATCGCTCCTCCCTCTCGCATCCTGCGACACGGCCTGGACGCCGAGAGCCTGCGAGCCTGTCGAGTCCAATGCCTCGGCCGATGGCCCGACCACGCCTCGCCTATCATGGGTCCCTCGCCTCCCGCGGCGACCTGCTCGCCTCCCCCGACGGCATGCTCGCCTCGTGGGGGTCGCGCCTATCGCACTCTGAGCCTCGCTCCTCCCTCTCGCATCCTGCGACACGGCCTGGACGCCGAGAGCCTGCGAGCCTGTCGAGTCCAATGCCTCGGCCGATGGCCCGACCACGCCTCGCCTATCATGGGTCCCTCGCCTCCCGCGGCGACCTGCTCGCCTCCCCCGACGGCATGCTCGCCTCGTGGGGGTCGCGCTTGCCGCAACCCGGGTATCATGCCACCTCCTCGCATCCGGCGAAGCGGCCTCAACGCCGAGAGCCTGCAAGCCTGTCGAGTCCAACGCCTCGGCCGATGGCTCGACCACGCCTCGCCTACCACGGGCTCCTCGCCTCCCGCGGCGACCTGCTCGCCTCCCTCTACGGCTCGCTCGCCTCGTGGGTGCTGCGCCTGCCGCATCAGGGACACCGCAGCACTTCCCCGCATCGGGCGACGCGGCCGCAACGTCGAGAGCCTGCAAGCCTAACAGGTCCGTGTGGCTAGGGGGCAGCCGTGCGCCCTCTCGGAGAAACGCCTCCGCCTCGCCGCTAGGTAGCGGCAATGACACCTCCTCGGGCAGCACCTCGGCAGAGCCACTAGAGGACTTCCGTGCACACTCCATGGGCTGCACCTCGACTGTGCGCTCCGATGATGACTGCGTGCGCCCCTCACGCGGTGACTCGACTCTGCTGGCAGGTGGCCGCTGCGCGCACTCGTCGGGCCCCACCGCCAATGTGCTGCCAGGGGCCAGCTGTGCGCACTCTCGGAGCGACGCCTCCGCCTCCTCGTCGGGTGGCGGCAGTGTGTGCTCCTGGGGCAACACTCCTGCTCTACTACCGTCAGGTGGCCACTGTGTGCGCTCCCCGGGCAGCACCTCCACCGACGACTGCGGATATGGGCCTAGTGGTGGCGCCGTGAGCGGCCTCCAAGGCTCCGCATCAACGGACAGCTGGGTGCGTGTCGCGCCAGCGCGCGCGTCTGTGTCGTGGCTTTGGTCGCGCGCCTCGCTCGGGGCACCGCCAGCGCTCTGGCTGTGGTCTAGCGCCTCGCTCTGGTCACTGCCAGCGCTCTGACCGCGGCCGTGCACCTCACAGGGGGTTGCGCCGGTGCCATGGCCGTGCTCGCGGGGCTCGCTAGGGGCAGTGCTAGCGCTATGGCTATGGGTGCGCCTCGCGCCAGGGCATATGTAGCGCATGCTCGCGCCATGCTTGCCACTGCACGCCCCGCTAGGGACGGCACTTGCACAGTAGCCGTGCGCTTCGCTCTGGGCAGCGCTTGCGCTGTGGCCGTCGCCGCGCGCCTCGCTCGAGGCATCGCTCGTGCCGTGGCCGTGCGCCATGCTCAGAGCAGCGCCAATGTGGTTGCGCGCCTCGCTAGGGGCAGCGCCAGCGCCGTGCCTGTGGCCGCGTGCCTCGCTCAGAGCGGCGCCGATGTGGCCGCGCGCCTCGCTAGGGGCAGCGCCGATGTGGCCGCGCGCCTCGCTAGGGGCAGCGCCAGTGCCGCGACTGCCACCACGCGCCTCGCTAGGGGCAGCGCCAGTGCCGTGACTGCCACCACGCGCCTCGCTAGGGGCAGCGCCAGTGCCGCGACTGCCACCACGCGCCTCGCTAGGGGCAGCGCTCGTGCTGCGACTGCCACCACTCGCCTCGCCAGGGGCAGCGCTGGTGCTAGGGCAGTGGCCGCGCACCTCGCTAGGGGCAATGCCGATGTGGTTGCGCGCCTCGCTAGGGGCAGCGCCAGCGCCGTGCCTGTGGCCACGTGCCTCGCTCAGAGCGGCGCCGAAGTGGCCGCGCGCCTCGCTAGGGGCAGTGCCAATGCTGTGGCTGTGGCCGCGTGCATCGCTCAGAGCGGCGCCGATGTGACCGCACGCCTCGCTAGGGGCAGCGCCGGTGCCGCGACTGCCACCACGCGCCTCGCTAGGGGCAGCGCCGATGTGGCCGCGCGCCTCGCTAGGGGCAGCGCCAATGCTGTGGCTGTGGCCGCGTGCATCGCTAGGGGCAGCGCCAGTGCCGCGACTGCCACCACGCGCCTCGCCAAGGGCAGCGCCGATGTGGCCGCGCGCCTCGCTAGGGGCAGCCCCAGTGCCGCGACTGCCACCACGCGCCTCGCTAGGGGCAGCGCCGATGTGGCCGCGCGCCTCGCTAGGGGTTGCGCCAGTGCTGCGACTGCTACCACGCGCCTCGCTAGGGGCAGCGCCAGTGCCGCGACTGCCACCACGCGCCTCGCCAGGGGCAGCGCCAGTGCCGTGACTGCCACCACGCGCCTCGCTAGGGGCAGCGCCAGTGCCGCGACTGCCACCACGCGCCTCGCCAGGGGCAGCGCCAATGCCGCGACTGCCACCACGCGCCTCGCCAGGGGCAGCGCTGGTGCTAGGGCAGTGGCCGCGCACCTCGCTAGGGGCAACGCCGATGTGGCCGCACGCCTCGCTTAGGGCAGCGCTCGCGCAGTGGCTGTGGTCACGCGCTCCCCTAAAGGTAGCACCGGTGACGTGGCCGTACGCCGAGTGCACTCTGCGCTCGTCCGATCTGAGGTACCTCCCCCCCCCTTCGGACAGGCGCAAGACCGCACGGCGCACAATCCCACGGGACGCCACTCGCAAAAAGCCAAGCCTAGCAACGAAAAACGCCGCCCGCCGCCACGCCCGCAAACCCGCCGCCCGATCCCGCATCTCCTGACCCCTAAGCCAAACCACGCAACGGTCGCGCCCGACACGGACATCCCGCAACACCTGAAGCCGCAGAATGAACCACGCCGCCCGATCCCAAGCCCGCCGCTGAGCCATACGCACCGCGCAGCGCGAAGCCACGCGCTCGGCACGGCTCATCCCGACGCTCATCCCGGGGACCGCCGTGACCTAGGCCGTGACGTGCCAACCAACTAACGTAGTGAAGGCACTTACGCCCATGCAAAGCAACAAGCACACGCCGCACCCAGAAATTCACCACTCAGGCACGAGCCGAGTGGTCAAACCGGCCGAAGCGCGGCAACTCCTGAGTATAGAGGGCGCAAGCCCTAGGCCACCCGAGATTGAGAAACACGGGGTCAATTCAGCAAAGGCCGCACAATTTTAAAAAAATCGCGCAGCGCTCCCGCCGCGAAGGGTCGGTTCCGCCGAAAAATCCACGCGATCCCAAATCCCAAGCCCGACCTGCGCAACTGTGCGCTCGTGACACGAGCTCAAGCGTTATGCGTGAACAAGAAACATGCTAGGGCAGAAGCGCGCCTGAATCTCCTCGCGGCCCAAAGTACCCGGAGATCGGAACCTCAAGAACACCTGAAACCCGGCATCACCAACCCGCAGCCAAACCGACACGCCGCCCAAAGCGCACGACAAAACATCCTAGATCAAAAGAAAGAATCTACGCAAAACACGTTTTCGTTCGTAAAAGTAAAAATAATTCCAAAGTCATACACGCAAATTCCAAATTGCATATACGCAAAGGACGCTACAACGCCACGTCAGGGCAGCCGTCCCTTTCGAGGACAGACTCAAAGTACATTCGCAAAGGGGAGGGAGGACCAAGGGCCCCAAGCCACCTCCTTCATTGCTAGGTAGTCGTACCAAACTACGTCGCGGATCAAAGCACTCGGAGAATTCCACTCCTAGAGCACCTGAATCCCACAACCACGCACCCACCAACACGAAGCAGAAACGCACGACACACTGTTCTCGATTTCGCAAAACAAAACGCCGGGCGAAAGGCACCACGCAAGGGGGGTGCAATCAGAATACGCAGAAACAGAAATTTTCAGGAAGCGACCGGTAAAAACGATCCAATTACCATTTTGTAGGAGGCTACCACTCCAGTTTCTTCTCTTCTTTACGGTTTCGGACTTATACTATTCTACACTTATTAAACGACCGCACGAGGTATGCTTACGATTGGTCAACTACAAGACTTCGGTTTCGTAAATCTTAATAGCTATGCTTTTGCTTTCAAGTGTATGCTTTCAATACACAATATACAGCGGATACGGCTCTTACTTTTTATGTTACAATTCTCAGTTCATCTCCGAAACTGGTTACACTTAGAGTTCTTATGCATTCAGGAACTCTCTCCATAACTCAACTGTACTGAGTACTCCGTACAACAGGCTAGGCACCTCACATCAACATCATTCTGATCGGTCCTACTGTACTCCGTACTGAGTACTCTTGCGTTTTGTACTTAGCCGTTTTTCTTGCTCTTGTGCTTGCCTCCTAGCACATATGATAGCCGTACAGTAAACGATTTGATGCGATCATGAAAATTGTAATAGTGCGCGCTGATGACTTCCGCGCGGATAATGATCCGCTGATGATTTATGCTTCCGCGTTTCATTTGCGAATTTATGTACATCTGCGAATCATATATGCGAGTACATCTCATCGCTGCGCGCATGTATGCCGTATGCACACCTTGTCGTGCAGTATATGTGCGATCAGCTATTGTAGGCGATCCTGCGTATGCGACAATTATCTCTCGCACTGTCTTCGCTATTGCAGCGGTATATGCGATATCAAATATTCGTGCGGATACGACGCCAATTATTGCTCACGCTCCGCAACCTGCATATACAAATTTTTTGATATCTACGCTGCACTCACACTAGAGTTCTCGTTCTCGCCTTGACGAGCAGAATACCATCTGATACGGGCTGATAAGCGAGCCCTCAGTATCTCTTATAAAATACAAGTAAACGCTGCGTTATAGAACAGTAACACAAGCGTAAGATAATAGCGGGGTATGAGTGCAGTCTCCTGTGTGAAGATGCTGCTGAAGCACAACGCTTCCTCATCTATACCATACGTCTCCCATCGCATAGATGGTACCGCCATTGGGTTGTGAACCCGAGACGTTGGTTGAACGACCAGTATCGTCAGAACGAATAATACGTTCGCTCCATAATACTGCGCATGCTTGTTCCGCACATGCTTAAAGCAAAGATGGTTCTTGTTTGTTACTTCAAGATGTATCTTGCTTTGCCATCTTCGAGTTCGACGTACGAACTCTCGATGACAGGTGTCATTCAAGTCTTTCCTTGAATAATGACAGATGACGCGACTTATCATCTTGACGACATGTACAGTCATAGTCGACCGTACTGACGACTGTCATTATAATATATGTCATGACTCGACATGACATGACATGGTATGACATGTCTGACAGGTATGACACGTATGACACGTATGCCATGTATGACACATATGTCATCGGTCATGAACCTGAATGGTATGACATGTCTGACAGGTATGACACGTATGACATGTATGACACATGTGTCATCGGTCATGACCCTGACAGCAACTACTTCACCCTCACGCTGCTCCGAGCCGGACCGCGAGCTCCGAAGACCTCTAGTGGCTGAGATTGATCACACCGTGCCTGCCTAGAGATTAGCTATAGAGTAGCTTCCTAGATGTGCAGAAGAGCTCTCTGAATTTGAGCTGTGTTTCGGGTTTTGGCACCTAACAACAGTATCTGGCAATCTTTGCTGTGAACTGGGACCGCCCTGACCAAGAGTACAGGCCCCCAGTTGTGCTACAGTTTCCTCCTGAAGTTGAGTAGGGAGTTTGTTGCTTCGTTTCACTACTAGCTCCGGTCACCACCCTAGGTGGTGTGCTGGATTTGACACTGTGACACTCAAAACTGTCACATGTCACTTCCTATGGTAGGCTGGGTGACCGTCACCAGTAGACGGGAAACACCCGTTAGGTATTTATGTATGCCTCTCTTTTATCTATCACACTTTTACCGTTCTGATTCCGTAACCCTTAACTCAGGGTTTATCTCACCAGTTAGATATATATTACCGCCGGACTATATATCTGCCAGATCAATACCAAATAATTGGTCGTCGAGATCAATCAATATTCAATATTTCGATATCTATGAATTTCCTATCAATCAATAACAATATTTCGATTAATCGATACTATCGAAAATATTGAATATCGATACTACTCCTTGCAGCCCTGACCGGGAGTCCCGGTGCAGGCCCCTATGACAGATTCCTAGGTAGCCAATACTGGACCGGTGACTGATGACTGTTCGTGCGGTGTCACACCAAGGTGTCACAAGTAGCTAGGACCGAGACCGTTCCGACTTCGAGACCGTTCCGGGTATATCTAGCTTAGGGTTTATTTCTTATGAGAGTCTATCTATATTGAGTTCACTGACCATCTGATATCTTTGGACTAGGCGGATATTCCAGTAATTATTGTTACAAAGTCCCTAGAAAACACCCTAAACATGATATTCGAGGTTCGGCAAATTTTTGGTAGCAAGAGGAAGGGGTGCCTAAAACCATATTTTTTACCCAAGGTCCAAATGTCAAGTATCGAATTAATGTGATTTAAATACCGAAAATACCCAAAAGTACGCGCACCCTACCCGGACGGCCCTTATAGCTTAATTTATAGAAACAATTCTCATAACAGTGGCCCTACTCTAAACTCTCACAAGCCAGAGGTTACGAGCTTCGGCCGCGCGATTCTCGACAAACAGCAACGGAAAGCGGCTCATTCATGGAGAGACAGACTTTCGCCCCCCCCATAACTGGGGGTGACTGTCTCTTCCTGTGTCACACCTCGCCCTGTGGTGTCACTTGCATCTTGCCAGCCGACCGATAATAAAACACCCAAGTTATTTTATTATCTCATCTTAGACTGTGAAACCACCCGAGCATCTCGTCCCAGCTTCACAGAGTTTGTGGAGACTGTAAAAACACGCATATAACCCACCGTTGTCCGTTATATCCACCGTTTATTTCACCGTCTCTGTCAGGTTATGGGCCTCACCACTGGCGAGTTTGCTCACGCTTTCGGATTCTTTGATCCCGTACCTTGTGCGGTAACTATCCCGCTTTTCACCAAATTCGGCTGAGCACCTTCGTCCTCTTTGCCGCCATCTTCACCCCGCGTCCCCCTTGGCACCGGGAAATTATTCGAGCACCTTATCCTCGACCACATCAACCTTCATTCTCGACTACGTCGTCCCCATCTATTTCACTTTACGCTCTGGCCAGCAGCACCTCAACAGCTGCAAAATTGGCTTATCGCACGACATTTTTGACGTCACCACCGTCTTCCCCGCGGGAATCTACCCCAGATTGACTTTTCCATCGTTCGATTTGGTTATTTTTAGCGAAAGTTACGTTTTCGCTTGGGAACCCTAAGTGTTGGGCTCCAGATTTTACAGCTTACAGCGGCCATGGCTTCGTGTCGTCAGCGTGCCCGCATTTCTGCAGTTACCTCCGCGCTGCACGTGATTCGACGACGAGAGCTTACCCATGGCTACGATCTGGTGGTGTCTGGTGGTGCTCATGCACCCGACACCAAAATCGAGTCCATCAACCACATCGTCAACATGAGCTTTGACCACTGCGAGCTCACCCCGCAGCATCCTCCACTCTTCCCTCCACCCTGCGTGCCCCTTGGCCATTGCCTGGTGGTGTTTGCAGGTGTTGCATCCCTCATCCCACCACTTTTCCTCTCTGTTTTCGCACTTGTGTGCGGCAGAGTGGAGCCACACCGCATTTTCCACCTTCGCCCCCCTCGGGGTGTCCACGTCCCCGCACTCGCTATGTTGGTACCACACATCGTCGCACCGCATCGCGTGGGCGTTGGATGACGACGTCCTGGCGGCGCTCGACTTCGTCCACCATCGAGACCTACGCCGCCGTCCACCCTCGATTACTTGGGCTAGATTCGCTGGCTGGCCTGTGGGAGTAGTCATCCCCACAGCACATGCATGGGCATAAGCCCCTAGAGCACGCATCTAGAGACCAGCGCGGCGGAGCCACTCTAGCTGGGTTGAAAAAGACCTCTTAGGGGCTCAAAAGATGCTTGTTTCTTAGGGTTTTGCCTCTGTGGCCAACCGTAGTAGGATGCTAGCCCCGGCCTTGGCTAGCTTGCATCGTGACACCTCACGCCTTCGGGGTGAGGTGGTGTCATGGAGAGACAGACTTTCGCCCCCCCCATAACTGGGGGTGACTGTCTCTTCCTGTGTCACACCTCGCCCTGTGGTGTCACTTGCATCTTGCCAGCCGACCGATAATAAAACACCCAAGTTATTTTATTATCTCATCTTAGACTGCGAAACCACCCGAGCATCTCGTCCCAGCTTCACAGAGTTTGATACTCGTGAAGGTATCGACTGATTAGACTGATTGATTAATTCAGTCAGTGACATGAGCGACAAAAACCAAATCAGTTCATGTCACCGACTGAATACGATGTCACCAACCGAATACCAATTAATTCAGAAAACTCTCTCACCTCGCCCATCACATATATAAGTAATAATTTATTGCGGTGGGGGGCGACGTATATTAATATTACCGCCAGAAGTTAAGGATATATAATTATATATATGATTTATGGTATATATAATTTATATAACATATTTGCTTGAAATTTCTTGGCGCTTCGCGATAAAGAGGGGGGTG
>LGRX02019703.1:22189-47299 GCA_001247695.2 Cymbomonas tetramitiformis | reverse complement strand
CACCCACACCCATATATCGCCCCCTCCCTCTCACTCAACTTGCACCCATGGATCACGGATGCCATTATTCTTAAACAGCAGAGCTCAGTGCAGGGATGGATTGTTAATAACGGTAGATGGAATCCATGCCTTGCTTGTGTCGTAAAGCTGCCGCACCAAATCCCGACCAATCACCTGAGGCCCAGCACCAAGCACGTGTGGCACTCATCGGAGGCCCAGAGCCAATCACGTGGACCAATCAACTGAGCTCAAACACAACTGATCACGTCAACCAAGTGGACCAAATACCTGAGGCCCAGCATCAACCATGTGGACAGAAAACCTAAGGCCAAGCAACCATTGCAAGGAACCCAGCAAAGTGTTAAACAGAGACACACATCGCCGCCACACAGCATCGAGCCACCATTCCACGGCATGGATGCACCGAGATCACATTTGGAAGAACTCGCCAATGCAATAAGGCGCGCCACACTCGGGAGCTGTATAGAAGTCAATAAAAATCAAGCTACACAGCTTCGTCCACGCCTCAAGGGTTTTGTTTAAGGGTTTTAGGGCCTCTAGGGGCATGCGCACCAGACACTCCACGTGGCACTCGGAGAGGAGTTGGGTAACAAGGATGCAGCCTTGCTGACGGAAAGCTGCGGCCGCCGGGGAGCCCGAAGCACCCTGAGGCACAGCTGCGGCATCCAGCAGCAACCGCAGGCCACTGTATACCGCATGCGCGAGCACCATTGGCCGCTTCTTCACCCACGCGATGTGCTTGTACAGCACCTCCAGCAGGCCTTTCCCTAGTTTCATGTTGCTCAGAAGTGAACCACGCCCACCCGCCACCTAGGCACCCCAAGCCACCCGTTCCAGTCCACCCTCATGTGCAAGCCAACAGTCCACACCCTTGCAGCATTCTCACCAAAACCCAAACCCTCGTTTCCCAGCCAAGAGTGGACGGGTATCGCACGCTTCCCTGGCCAATGAGCAAGCGTAAACATGTATCTCCGGCCATTGGGCAGGTGGTGTATGCCTCCCCGGCAATTAGACCATGTCACTCGCCTCCCTGGTCGCTGGCCGCATGTCACTCGCCTCCCTGGACACTGGGCGCATGTCACACGCCTCCCTGGACGCTGGCCGCATGCCACGCCTCCCTGATCGCTAGCCGTGTCACTCGCTCCTTGGTCGCTGGGCATGTCTCACACCTCCCCTGGCTGCTGGTCGTGGCGTTGTCACTGCCTCCTGGTCGCCAGCGTGATGGCCGCACGCCTTCCTGGTCGCAGCTTCTGCATGTCACACGCCCTCTGGTCATGGTTTGGCCATGTCACACGCTCCTGGTCACTGGCCATGTCACGCTCCCTGTCGCTGGTCAGATGCGCCACTGCCTCCTGGTCGCTGGCCGCATGTCACACGCCTCCTGGTCGCTGGCCGCGATGCCTGGGCACGCCGCCTCCTGGTCACATGGTGTGATGTCAAGACGCCTCCCGGTCGCTGGTCGTGATGCTACTGTTTCCTGGTCGCTGGCCGTATGCTGTCAATGCCGCTCACTGGTCGCTGGCCTGACAGACGCTCCTGGTCGCTGTGGCCTTACGTCGCACGCCACCCTGGCCTGGCCGATGTCACACGCCACTCCTGGTCGCTGGGCCGCATGTCATGGCGCCCCGGTCGCTGGCCGGAGGCTACCGCTCCTGGCTTCTGGCCTTCGCATATGGTCACGCCTGGCTCTGGCCGATTTGCCACGCTTTACCTGGCTACGGCCGCATGTCCTACGCCACTCCTGGGTCGCTGGCCGATGGGCTGCTGCCTCTTCTCCCTTGGGTCGCTGGGTGATGTCACACGCCACCTGAGCGCGGTCGATTTGGCAGTCACCGCTTCCCCTGGGTCGCTGGGCCGTATCACCGCCTCCCCTTATCGCTGGCTGCATGTCACTCGCCTCCCTGGTCGCTGGCCGCATGTCACTCGCCTCCCTGGTCGCTGGCCGCATGTCACTCGCCTCCCTGGTCGCTGGCCGCATGTCTCACGCCTCCCTGGTCGCTGGCCGCATGTCACACGCAGGGTTCGGACTCGCACTTAACGGATGAGAGCAGCGACGACGCCCTCGCTTGTGTCTGAACGCAGGGTTCGGACTCTCACTTGACGGATGAGAGCAGTGATGACGCCCTCGGTTTCAGTTGCATCCAGCTGCAAAAAATGATCTGTAAGCCATAAAATCTGCAGGACCCACATCCTCCCCCGTGCACTCCCACGCCTCAATTCCACTGTGCGACCAAGTGTTGGGTTAGGGCACAACGCCAAAGATGCTCAGCCAGAAGCAAAGAATAGAGGTGTTTCATAGCCAAGCCCAGACTACAAGGCAGCCGAGGAGTGGCGGCCGAAAGGCCTAAAGGGAGTGGAGGACCTGCAGGCGCACAGGATCGTGGAACTCCGGAAAATGCTCCTGCACAAGGCGGGTGACCTCCTTCGTACACAGCGCGTAGCCATCCCGCGTGACCATCATCAGGTAGTTTAGATATTGCGAGGCCTTCCCAACGTCTGCAACAGAACAGCGCAACATAAGTACCCTAAGCTTGTGGCTCAATCCACCTCCCAACCTCAGCCCCCGGTGTGCGCGGCAGATTGGGCTGCAAGCAGCTTGCTCTCAAATCAAGCCAACACAATCAACGGAGAAGGCATGCTCAAGCTTTCCAACTTGAGCACAGAAAAAGTTGCAGGTATGCACGAAGGCGGGCTCACCGGTGAGCATGCCGTACACAAGCCCCAACGAAACCTCCGCATAAGCATGCCGGCTGCCGGACACCTGCGGAAGGGAGGAACAGGGTTCACGCCTAAAGGAGCACGACTGTATACCCCTGAGGAAAGCGTGATGTGGAGATCACCTCCAACTCGCCACCTTTCTCATAACTCGGGTTGCGATATGAGAAGGCAACGCGGCTATTCTCCAGTACGTATGTGAGCCATCACAGGTCTCCAGCGTATGCTGTCACCACAAATGCCATCGGCCTGCACTGGGAATGCTTATCCAAGAAATGGAACGTGTGCGATGCGGGATGTGCCAGCAGTTCCGTAGATCTTTGGAAACCGAGAATTGCTCGATCGAGAGCTCGCATCCCCACTCACCCGCGCGGTCTGAGACTCGCAGCCCCGGCTCACCCGCGCGGACTGACCCTCGCAGCCCCGGCTCACCCGCGCGGTCTGAGGCTCGCAGCGCCGGCTCACCCGCGAGTTCTGAGACTCGCAGCGCCGGCTCACCCGCGCGGACTGACCCTCGCAGCCCCGGCTCACCCGCGCGGTCTGAGACTCGCAGCGCCGGCTCACCCGCGCGGTCTGAGACTCGCAGCGCCGGCTCACCCGCGCGGTCTGAGACTCGCAGCCCCGGCTCACCCGCGCGGTCTGAGACTCGCAGCGCCGGCTCACCCGCGCGGTCTGAGACTCGCAGCGCCGGCTCACCCGCGCGGTCTGAGGCTCGCAGCCCCGGCTCACCCGCGCGGTCTGAGGCTCGCAGCGCCGGCACTTCATAGAGGAACGAAATGCGAATCCAGCACTTCCTCCTTCTGCGCAAAGCGTAGATCACTGTCCCCACCAGAGCTCCCGCCTTCCACGTACCGAAGGTTGAATATACAAGTTACCCAGCGCGAACACGCGCGCTGAAAGTCAGCTCTCCTTCCATCGTATGGAATCAAGCCGTTCTCTATCGGCCTCATATTCCTCTTTACGTCGTCCGCGGTTGTGTGTGCAAGGGCGAAAGGTTGCGGCAGCGTGCATATCCTAGGCAGTATTTCCAAGTTACTTCAGATTTCGGAATGCACCTTTGCCTGAAGTGTGCTATTGGTCTCCGAGTCTGTGCCGGATGAAATGAGACCCTGAGAACGGGCGGCGGCAACGGAGAGCAGTCAGCTGGAACGCACTGAAAAAACGCGCCCGTCATCTTCGAAAGACTGAGGACTGAAGTTTGCTCAGGGAAATGTGTTCCCGTTAACAAAAGTACTGAGGTGCTGAACAATCAACATCAGCGAGGCGAGGCATGGCTCTAGTACCTATGAGATTTTGTCGCAGACAGTGGTATGCATATGAAGAGCGTGCGTGTCGCACACCGAATGCAAACATCTTCAACGTGTTGGATAGCAAACTCTACAGGGGCTTATCAGCAAACCCCCGCATTGCGCCCGCAGAATTTGCATCTGTCCTTAAAGAGGACTTGCAAACATAATACAAGATTACACGGAGGCCACAAGCATGCGCTCACACCTCCAAACTCACGAAGTACGCTGTCCACGCCCGATCCATGTCGTTTGCCTGCTCGGTAAGAATCCAAGTGAGAGCAGGAAGCACTCCTCAGGCGGCAATGCTCGCAGGAAGACATTTGAAGGATGATGCACGTAAATACAAGCGCGTTTAAGTGACTGTGATGGAATCTCAAATAAGCTGAATAAGTGAAGTGTGGCTCGTTTCATTGAAAAGCAGCTCGCACCGCATCATAAGGCCCCAGATTAAGGAGTCCAGAGGGACTATTTGATTTTTCCATGGTTTGACTCTCTATGCGGATCCGTTTACAGCCAAAACGAGAAATATGCAGGACATCATCTCCTAAGCCTATTCTACCGTTTGTTAAGGTCGCAGGCAGAGGACATTATATGAAGTACTGCGGAACACAGTGACCGTGAGACGATCACACGCGCTAGTCTCGGGCGTTGCTACAAGATACTCCTTCAGAAGAGAGCTGTTGATGGAAAGCTGTTGATGGATCTTAGAATCGATATGGACAACTCGCTCTCATAAAAGAGTCTCATAAGTTATCGATAAGCAAATGATTACGAAGGAATCATGCTTGATGTACAGTAAGAAACTCCAATTGGGGGTCTCTTACAAGTAATGAAGTATGTTATTTTAATGGGATAAGTCTACATCGGGGGCCGACATTAACATTTCATTTAAATCCACATCGGGGGCCGACATCTCATTTTAATCCACATCGGGGGCAGACTACTCTTGTCCCCAGAGCTTATGGACGAAAATAGACATTTAGGGTTTGTAACTCTGTGGGGTCCATAAGCTCTGGCATGACTCGCCAGGCCTCCAAATCGATGTCCTCCAAAGTGCACACCACTTCAGGGGCTTCAGCAGGAGGGCCAAACAAACAGAAGTTCCGCGCAACACATGCCCTGTTAAGGACGCACAAGCGAGCCTTAGGATATAATATAATATGATAAGAGAGCACAGGTGTTATTGAACAGTAACACGCCGCGTGCAGCTTATGAGCGGGTGATGAGTGCAGACTTCGGACGAAGATACTGCTGTAGCACAACGCTACGCTCATCTATACCGAATGCCTCCCATCTCATAGATGGCACCGCTATTGGGTTGTGAACCCAAGGCATTGGTTGAACGACTAGTATCGGCTGAACGAATAATGCGTTCGCCATATGATACTCCGCATGCTTGTTCAGAACATGCTAGAAGCGAAGATGCATTCTTCTCCGAACCATTCGGTACTTCAAGATAGCATCTTGCTTCGCCATTCTCGAGTCCGACATACGGCCTCTCGATGACATGTGTCATTCAAGTCTTACCTTGAATAAATGACAGATGATGTGATTTATCATCTCGATGACATGTACAGTCATAGTCGACCGTACTGACGACTGTCTGTCATTATAATATATGACATGACTCGACATGACATGACATGACATGATATGACATGTCTGACAGGTATGACACGTATGACATGTATGACACATGTGTCATCGGTCATAACCCTGACAGATCTCCCCTCTTAAAAGAGTTGTGACCTCACAACGGGCATACCTTTGTATATGTCTTTGATGTCTTTGTTGTTGTTGCTTCTGCTGGTACCAGTCTTCTTACACCGATTTGAGGCGTCCCTCATGGTGTTTTTAGGATATTGGGGGGAACTGAGTCCACTTTAAACCCTCACCTTAGGCAGTAGCCTTACAGTTCTTAGGATGTAGCCCCCTTTGAATTGCGTATCGTATTGTAGAGTGACGATTCAAGGTTCAATGAATTGCGTTTCGTGATACAGATTGACGCTGGATTGCTGATTGATCTCTGCGTATCGTGTTTCATAGTGACGATTCAAGGTATCCGAGGTGTACGTTACGGATTATTTGCGCTAGCCGTCGACGCTTTTGCGAACGATGATCCCACGATTTAACAATTTATAATCGCACGATTCTCGGCCTTATATATATATATATATAACTGATCGTTTGCTGTTCGTTTCCACAGTTATTATATATTGTGCACCCAACCCTTCCTCCCCTCCTGAAGCAACTTCGGAGGTTCACAGGCGGCCATGGGGAGCCCTTTGGATGTTTCCGGAGTTATTTCACCGGGGGCTTGTTTTAATGCAAACGGAGTGGCCCTGCTTAACGGAATTGGACTTATAATCCTTAACCGGTCTGCTCAACTCCTCAATTTTTTTGTCCAGTACGCACGCTTTGACGAACATCTGTCGATTCAGAATGGATTCGCCACGTACTAATGTGAAATTTATTTTAGTCATGTTTGTCAGGCATAACTTAGGATCACAACTCCGTCTACCTCAGTCGATGTCTCCGGTAGCTTCGGATGACTGGCCGTAGAATCCGATGACTAACCACGGTCTTGGCAAAGGTAGCATTTAGCAGTTTTTATTTATCCACAGATATGATATCTCGCATGTGTGCGTACCTGTGCAAGGGTATGATTTTGTACAAGGCTCACTACACCTTTAGCAAGGAAGGATCAATTTCCCGCTTCTATGCAACATAATGATAAAACATTAAGAGCAAGGTATATAGATGATCGATATGTATTAGTATATATTAGAAGAAGTAAGGGCATCAGGCTTAATATAATGTTTAGCCTTCATAGGCAGCTATCATGTCTGATGCATTGGTCAGCTCTGTGGCTTTGACCCAGGTGTCATGCTCAGGACCGTAGCCTGCATATCGCACTAAGTAGTACTTGACACCTCTAGTAATCTTATCTGAGAGTATATGTGATATCTCAAACAGTGGTTGCCCTTCTTCGGTGATCATCTGTGGCAGAGGCAAAGGTGCTTGGATCGAGTCGTTATACAGCTCTATTCTGGATACAGGGTGTACCGGATGGATACGGATATCGAGGTTTCCGAAATCTAACTCGTATGCACGCCCATGGCTTAGCACTTTGGATATAGTAAACGGCCCAATATATGGTTGCTTAAAGTGTCTGCTTGCCTCTGTCAAACCAGTCCATTGGATAAACTCGGTCCGTAAAAGAGCTTTCTGCCCTACTGCATACTGCCGGGGCATGTGAGTTTTATTGAATCTGGCTTGGCTAATTTCTGCTGCTCGGGAAATGTTGTCTACCGCGTTGGCATGTACAGCCGAGTACTGGTCAAAATGATCTCGAATAGCTTTCTGTATTGGAACAGGAGCTTCTGGCGGAATAGTGATTGCCAGGTCATGAGGCGAAAGTGGCTGCGCCATCGAGTCGAGATAGAATGGTGAATAACCAGTAGATGCAGAAACTGTGTTGTTAATTGCAAACTCCACCAGAGGCAACTTGTCCTCCCACGAATTGGCTGAAGTATCATTGCAACAACACTTGTGGATGAAAAAGTACTATCTAATCAGTTTATAAACCAGAGGATGGTGAATATCGAATCAACAAATTGAAAAGTACCTGAGGATATCCTCAATGAAGGCATAGCTCCTCTCATTGGCTGCATTCGACTGTGGATGGTGCGAAGACGTCATAGACAATCTAGTACCAGTAGATTTCCACAGTGTTTGCCAGTATGTAGAGGTGAATCTGGGGTCTCGATCTGAGATGATGTTCCTCGGAAGACCATGGAGCTTGAAGATATGCTGCATATATATCGAAGCAGTATGCTGAGCAGTCCAGGTCATGCTGAAGGGAATGAGATGACAGCGATGAGAGAATTGGCACATTACCACAAATATACTGTCGTGCCCATTAGTGGTGATAGGCAGGTCAGTAATCCAGTCAAGAGATACATCTAGCCATTTTGTCTTAGGCACACAATATCGTATGTGTGACTGACCATAAGGCTTGTGTCGCCTCGTTTTCTGGCGTTGACAAACGGGGCACTCCCGAATGTACTGGATGGCTGCCGTCGTCATTCCTGGCCAATAATATCGGCTCCGCAGTAGATGAAGCATGCGATTTTTGCCTATATGACCAGAAATGGTGGCTGAGTGGCACTCATGAAGGAGAATGTGGCGAAGCTGTGTGATCTCACCGTCATCTGTAGGGACCTTGGCAGTAGGTGGAATGTACAGCTGTCTGCCAAATATGGTCTTGCGATAGATCAACCCCTGAATGAGCTCGAAGCTGAAGCTGTTGACTGACTGTGATGAAGTCGATGATGTCAGCTTAGCCAAAATAATCTGTGCAAATGTGTCACGATCATACTGGGATATAATGATGTCGTGAAGCTGATGAGCTGATGAAGAAGATACAAGAGCAATGAATGTAGAATCTGTAGGTGGTATGACTGGAACCTCGGTGATGTCTATGTGTTTCAGACAATCAGTGAGTTCAAAGAGTGTAGAGATACGAGTGAGTGCGTCTGCAACCTTATTCTTCTCGCCAGAAATGTGCTCTATTCGGAAGTTGTACTCGGAGAGCTCATCCAACCACCTCGCCTGTTTTGGGCTTAGTGTGGATTTAGACTGGAAATAAACCAGTGGCTGATGATCTGAGCGTACAATAGTCTCAGGAGCTCCCAACAAGATGTGGCGAAAGAATCGGAAGCCCTCCACAATGGCAAATAGCTCGATCTCAGGAATAGGCCAACGTCTCTGTGTATCGGAGAGAGTGACGCTGTGATAGCCACATGGCTTCATACCTTTTCCTTGGTCCTGTAGTACCACTTGACCAACGTGTGTGCCTGATCCATAGACCTCCATAATAGATGGCAGTTTCTGATCTGGAAGTTGTAGTACTGGAGCATTGCAGATGGCACTTTTGAGGTTATCAAATGCCTGCTGCTGCTCAGATTCCCAGACAAACTCTGCATTATCTTTAAGGAGACGATTGAGCGGCTCGGCAATCTTGGAGAACTTTGGTATGAATCTCCTAAATTGACCGACCATGCCCAAGAATGACCGAAGGGATGACTTGCCATCTTTAGCCATACGGCGTAGAGGCTGCTTTCCAACGGTAGGACCATAAGACACTGGAGGCTGTATTGCCATAACTGCTCGGATTCTGTCTTCGATGATGGATAGGCCTGCTTCAGAGATGTGATGTCCGATAAAGTCTATGGATCTGACGAACAACTCCACCTTGGAAGGCCTGATGAAGAACTGGTGATCTCTGCAACGCTGGAGGAACTGTCGGACATGACTCACGTGGCTGTCAAAATCCGGACTGTATACAATAGTATCATCCATGAAAATGACAAGGAACCGATCGATGAAGTCGAAGAATGCCCGATTTCCTACACGTAGAGCTGTTGCAGGAGCATTGGTCAATCCGAAAGGCATAACTGTCCACTCATAGGAACCGTATCTGGTGCGAATAGTTGTTTTGTGGATGTCATCTGGATGTATAGTAGGGATCTGATGGAAAAACTGATTGAAGTCAAATCTGCTAAACCATCGTGCACCTTTTAGCTGTTCAAGAAGGGTGTGGTGTGGTGGCAATGGATACGTGTCCTTAATTGTGATGTTATTAAGGGCTCGATAATCACAGCACATCCTCCACTTCCCACCTGGCTTAGGAGCGAAAATGATAGGACATCCATATGGAGATGATGACGGACGAAGGATACCCAATTCGACATACTTGATGATCTGTCGTTTGAGCTCTTCCATCATGGGCACTGGTATGGTACGAACTGGCTGCGATGGCGGCTTGTGCCCAGGTTCAATGTTGATTCGATGATAACCACCTTCAAACCGTTCTGGCCTATGACCAGCTGGAAGATCCTCCTGGAATATGTCTGAAAAGTCTTCCCTCATTTGATCACGTGCTGCTGTGACCTCTGGGTCTTCCATAGTGGTGTCTGAGTCTGCTGCTGCGAAGACCAGTTCACCATCGACCTCTGAGAGAAAGAAGAGATAAGCTACGGCTTCTTCAGCCGAACCACTGGATCGAATACGACGTAGGTGCTTTCTCATGGTGGTGGCACTGACCAATTCCATTTCAGGAAGGCCATCTGAGCCTGGAGTCTGTTCAACTCTGGATAGTACTGTGCGAACACTGGAGCCTGATGAGTGCTTCCTAGTGATCGTCAGATTTTTGGACTGGAAGTCAATGTGTGGATTTCTCCTTTCCAACCAATCTTGACCCAGGATGACAGTGAATGGTTTCATGTCAATGATGTAGAAATCCGTTGTGTCCTTATACTTACCCAGCGTGAATGTAGCATTGGGAAGATAGGATGTGCAGGGTAGTTGGCTTCCTCCAGCCAATCCCACTGAGAATGATGAGGAATCTGTGGGTGCTATACCAAGCTGAGCAGCGAACTGTCTGTCGATGAAAGGCGATGTAGCTCCTGGGTCTACCAATATATGAGTACTCTGTCCATATACTTTCCCTTTGTACAACAACAGCTTCTACTGTGATTTCAGCTGTGCTGTCTGAGACTGCATCTGTGCGATGTGCTCTGAGGGAGTGTCCATCTGCTGAAACTGTAATGTCAGACTGGAAAGGACTTCTTCTGAGATACTCTCAACCCGGCCACTTGCTTCAGTGGCATCTTCAGGCTGATTTACCTTGGGGGTGCTCTCAACAATGGTACCTGTGCAGTACCCTGAGAGTTTCCCTGAGGAGCTGGAGCTGAAGCTGGAACTGGAGCTGGAGCTGCAATTGCTGCATTGATGCTGTGCTGACTCTTGAGCTCCTTAACCAGGGTGTTGATCGTGTTGACGAGTTTGTTAGACTCATTCTTAGCACCCTGATTCTGTTGCTGCTGTCTCCTGAAAGGATTCTGAGCTGGTGGCTTGCCTTGTATGGCTTTTCCATCTGGGGTCTTGGTGGAGAAACAATCCTTTGTGACGTGATTGGTACGACCACAACGTTGGCAAGGCTGAGGAGGATTTGGTGCTGCTCCTTTTCCGTTCCCTTTCCCTTTACCTTTGCCTTTTCCACCTTTCCCTTTGCTCCGATTCTGATTGGCATTTGGATTCTGATTGCCATTCTGACTCTGATTCCAGTTCCTATTGGATCTGTCATATGGCTTTCTGCCACGCCCCTTGTCCTTCTCCTTTCTGACTGGGCCTCCTGATGACTGCTCCTTCTGCCCCCGATAGTGTAGGGTCTCTGACTGCTTCGAATGAACAACGTAATTCAAGTCGAGCAGTATTGTGCTTACACTATTGATTTTAATAAAAATTAATTATTTGAGGGGCAATGTCGTAATCTATAAACAATTGATGGAAGCTAAATATCTTCAGCAGGCTCACACGTGACCAATAAAGTAATAGTATCTTTATTAAGTAATTCGGATGCCGATTTCGTGACCAATAGGAACAAGAAATAGTTGGGGAAATAAATAATTTCCCTCGCCGAATGACGTATAACAAACAAATAGGCAAATATCAAGTATCTGCTATGGACAAGTGTCGATCTAATAGTGATAGTAACAGTGAAACAGTGAGTCGGATGGTGAAAGATTCGAAGCGCTCATGATCATAGTCGCACCGCCCCCGACACAGTCCAAGAGCAAGAGGATGCGCCGCTGGACTGCTTTCAAACTCATTGAAGATGAGCGGTGTGAACAATCCCGTGGACTGCCTGGTATGCAAGATCCGGGGACTGGGACCAATATATATGCCAATGTAAACCAGTCACACTCGGTGACATGGTAGCCAAGCGTCGTCATTTGGATAGACTGCCGCAGGCCTCAATTTTCAGCAGCCTAGGCGTGAAGGTCGTCGAGGCGTCAGCAGTGAACAACGACCCGATAGTGGTGAGGCCAGTGGTATCGGGCGACGACGAGGAGGAGGAGCAGGACGACGATCCACTGTTCCTTCCCAAAACCAAGAAAAAGTGGGCAGTCGTAGCATATGGAGCCTTGACTAAGTCTAAAGTCGTCGTTGGCCGCCCTAAAAAGACAGCGTTCGAAAACGCTTCTCTCACTTTGCTCAAGCACGATGCCGTTGTACTCAAGGGCTATGTGGCCGCTCTTCATTCGGCGCCTCACTTCAACACATACCTATCTGCTTTAAAACAACAAAAACAAAGTGATAGCCATAGACTCTCGTAACACAGGCATTGCCATTCGAAAGGGCACCATCGACAATGTACAGAAGGGCTCCTTCATTCGCATAATAACTATTTTCATTATGTGTTAACTCAGGTACTGTAGTCATTGCATCATCGACCCAGACACCCTAATTATTACAGCTCGATATACTTTCAGATATGAACAAATAAATAGTACAAATATTAATTAACTTCACATGAAAAATAGTGAGCAATAGGACAAGAAATAATTTTAAAACTAAATAATTATCGAATGCACACATGGCGTCGATAAATAGATAGGGGAAAAAACTAATTATTTCATGGTCGCCTCAAAATACTATCAAAAATAACAAACTATTGATGAGGGCTTGGGGGGGTTAAAATCAATAGTGTAAGCACAGTATCTGTGTGGTTTGTGACCACGACAGATTATTCCTTTCATTTTCTGTTAGGAATCTTAAGTGGAACTGTCTGCGGAGATCAGGATCCATGCTGCTGACAAATCTATCCTTTATCAACACATCGTCCAGATCAACTGATGCTAAAGCAGCCAGTGACGTGAACGTGCGCAGATAATCTGCGAAAATCTGGTGCCCTTGAGTCAGTGCCATTAGGTGTTTCTTAGCCACTGATCTCTTATGAGGGTTGCCAAACTGACTGAGGAAAACCCTTCTGACCCTCTCGTATGTGGCATCTGGTTGCTTAGCCACGACCTGGAAATAATGTCGGTCATTGTTTTGGATAAGCGTCAGGAATACTGTGATCATGTCCTTGTCTGGAACTCCTGGACACGTGAATTGGAAATATCTATCCACGGTTTCTAACCAAATCTCTGCGTCCTGTCCTGCTTTAATTTGCTTAGGTAGTGTCATTTTCACCTTTGGAACCAAAGTGGACGGAGCCGGTACTAGAGCTGGCAATGGATCGTCATCAGGGTCTGTAAAGACTATCGGAGCATTATCTGCTGTATACTCCTCTTAGGGTTCCTGTGGTTCGTTCTCAGGATCCCTATATCTGCTCATATCGGGCCTCATGCGACTGATATTGTCGAAGTACCCTATCTGGTCGAATCTGGTCTGAGTGTTGTCATAACCAACGAGCCACTTTGGAATCTTGAATCGACTGAATGAATCGTAGGAACCTAAGATGTCAAAGAACCATGTTGATGGGTCTGCATTGATGGCTGGGATATCTGATTCTTCTGCTTCTGCCATCTAAAAAACAAAACACAACACAAAAGATGCCTTCAGCTAACTGAGTGTGTGTGTTGGTATATATATAGTATATATATCTATGTTATATACATATAGTATATCTGTATGTTATATACATTTAGTATATCTGTATATTATAATGAGGTGATGTATGTATATATATCCACCTTCTTCCCCCCTCAAGGAAGTGTGAAATACATAGGCAGTTGTCAGTTGCCTTTTACCTCATGATATAGCATGCAATCCTTATAGGAAGCAGCCGTTACAGTTTTAGGGTTGCAGCCCTACAGTTCTTGGGTTGTAGCCCTGCAGTTTTTGGGTTGTAGCCCTACAGTTCTTGGGTTGTTGCCCGAAATATTGTCATGTCTGTGCTGATTTCAGCATGACATATATGCCAAACACGAAGTGTATCCTATTATATAGGTGGCATGTAGGGTATGTAACGTTACAGTGACCCATATCTTCCACAGTGTGTTTAGGGTGTTACTTGCTATCAGTAACCCTAAAAAATGTTAAATTAAAGCAGTATAAACATTTTGCAAAGATATTTAAGCAAAACTGCATTTAATTTTTCACTGTGTGTTATGTGGTTTTCAGGAGGTACGTTACACCCCTGACACACACACGTGATTTTTAGGGTGTTACAGGGTGTTACAGGTGCTGTAATATTTTGGGCATTATTATCAATAGCTGAATAATCAGATCAGCGAAAAAAAATCAACCCGAATTTTTCATTTTGAAATCATGCGTGTGAACTTTTTACGCATTTCGTTACAGCCAATATGTACACCCCTATATATTACACACCTAATATCTAGGGTGTTACACGAGATATGACCATGGTCATTATGTTTTTCTGATACCTCAATAGGTATAAAATCATAATTTAAAATAAAATGGGGTCGAAATTTCAGTTTTGAAATTTATCGCCAACGATTTTCACCCATTTCGCACCTTTTTTGGCCATTTGATTATATCTCATTTGATTATCCCTTGGTGTGTGTGTGAGTTGCAAGTTACAGAACTACTGCAACTTACTTCACTTTTGCACATGATAATTTTCATGGCATAATAGTGAATATCTCTGATGATCAACATATGTGGTTGATCATAAATATGGGTTTTACTGATTTGAAACCCATTGAAGTTGATTCGCTTCCTGTTGATTTAATAGGTGTATCAACTGTAAGCGGATTAACCACTTATGTGATAACTTGTCAGAACCTATGATATATTTGGGCATATGGCTGTGCACTAAGAGCATATCAAAGTGATATCTCTAGATTCCAAATATATCAGGACACAGCTTGATAATAATCTAAGCAGTTCAACACAACACAATGTGTGTGTGTATGTGTCCACAACAACCTATGTCAGTTCAATATGTAAGTACTGATCTGAGTATGTACATGCTTTTTGTGCTGATCATTACTGAATCAATTGTCACAATGCAGTATGGTTGTTGTTCTTGCTCCAGCGATGATGAAAAGGTATGGACAGTGTTCAGCAGTTACCAGCTGCATTGTGAACACTGTATACTGCCTTCGGGTCTGGAGATATTCTCCATCCAGCCCTTCAGCATGTAGTTTTATCCTGTTTACCTTAGCTATCGCCATCACTGACATCCAACACGCACATGTGTTTGTTGGATGGTATCTATATTATCATACACATAGTTGACATTATAGTTGATCATTTCACTTACTGAGTCAGTGAATGTCATTATACATAGTAATGTCAGTGGTGTGTGCATTGTGCAGGTACTTGCTGATTTAGTACTTGTAAGTGTGTGTGTGTGATTGTTCACTATACACACTTGTATGTAGGTGACTTCTGGTATTACAATATACCAAGATGATTTATCATGCAGGATGATCTGTATACCAAGTACTGAATAAATCTAGCATGATATATATATATATCAGCTTAGGGGTTATTGTAATCATGTATACTCTCATTTACAATAATGAGTTGCTTGATTTATTTCACATGTAGTTCCGGTGAGCATTCCATTCAGTGATCCACCATAGAACGAACATGCTCATCCCAAATCCTTCGTCAGAGCATGTCGAGCTAATTATGGTGTTAAGATCACCTTCAGGCACCTTACACTTACATGGGTTCCAATATAGCTAACATGCACTGCAGTATGCTTTGTGCAATGTATAATGTATTGTGATGTGTGCCATGTGTCCCAGTTGTTAGCGTGATCAAACTGGTTTGTACATTACAGCTGGTATCGTGATCAAGCTGTATGAATAATGCATGCACAATCACAGTGATGCTCAGTATAATAATGTACAGGTGGTGAAATGCACATCTGCTGCATGCACTCAGTATATACTCATGATAGTGTATACTGCAAGTATGTGTGTGTGTTGCTGCAGGTATTATTATCTCCACACACTCGACTTTTTGCACACACTATGATGTTGCTGCAGAGTATTCAATGATCTGTCATGTTGAGCGTGTGTGTGTGTAAGCTATTCACACAGCATTTATGCAGTTCACACTCATGATTGTAGGTTGGTATAATCTGACAGTGAATAGAGTATAGTATCTCAGCAAACATCAGAGTATTATATGGCATGCTGCAATATTGTCATCATGCGTCCGTTCAGGATAATCCCATAAGTATACATATATTCTGTGAAGGACATCGTGACGCGCGCAGATGATGAATCAGTGATTATTGCAAGTATCGATATTGACGGTATGTTGATGACACTTCGCATACTGACATCGTCATCAAAAAATTGCAAAATAATCATCATGTACAGTAAGCGATTTGTTGCGATCATGAAAATCGCGATGGTGCGCGCTGATGATTAAGAGCACATCTCGTCGCAGTATGTCTAGCACATGATACGAGTGCGAATTTTCGCGCGGATAATGATTCCGCTGATTATTTTTGTGTCCGCGTCTCATTTGCGAATTTTTGTACAGCTGCGAATCGTATATGCGCGTCCATATGATCGCTGCGCGCATGTATGCCGCATGCACACCTTGTCGCGCAGTATAGGTGACGATCAGCTGCTGTATACGATCTGCGAATGCGAATGTGTCGATATATCCTCGCGCACTATCTTCGCTTATACAGCGGTCAGTATATGCAGTATATCAATGTTTATGCGATTACGACGCCAGATATTACTCGCGCTCCGCAACCTGCATACACAAATTTTTTGATATCTATGCTGCACTCACACTAGAGTTCTCGTTCTCGCCTTGACGATCGAATACCAACTGTTAAGGACGCACACGCGAGCCTTAAGATATAATATAATATGATAAGAGAGCACAGGTGTTATTGAACAGTAACACGCCGCGTGCAGCTTATGAGCGGGTGATGAGTGCAGACTTCGGACGAAGATACTGCTGTAGCACAACGCTACGCTCATCTATACCGAATGCCTCCCATCTCATAGATGGCACCGCTATTGGGTTGTGAACCCAAGGCATTGGTTGAACGACTAGTATCGACTGAACGAATAATGCGTTCGCCATAATATGATACTCCGCATGCTTGTTCAGAACATGCTAGAAGCGAAGATGCATTCTTCTCCGAACCATTCGGTACTTCAAGATAGCATCTTGCTTCGCCATTCTCGAGTCCGACATACGGCCTCTCGATGACATGTGTCATTCAAGTCTTACCTTGAATAAATGACAGATGATGTGATTTATCATCTCGATGGCATGTATAGTCATAGTCGACCGTACTGACGATTGTCTGTCATTATAATATATGACATGACTCGACATGACATGACATGACATGGTATGGTATGACATGTCTGACAGGTATGACACGTATGACATGTATGACATGTATGACACATGTGTCATCGGTCATAACCCTGACATGCCCAGAAATTGACCTGAGCTCAAGTTATGGAGGTAAACGTCCTGAAAACTGCCAGGTTTTCAGTGAGCTGCAAAAGTCTGGCACCAAAATCATTCAAAACTACATAACTTTAGCGTACTCTATCCAAATTCAACAAACTATATAGAAAACTTCATCAGTTTTTCACGACTTACGCGCTCCAACCATTTGTTTGTACAAATAAATGGGCCAAATCACCATATTGTGACTTGACCGATCTAGATGCTGATTCATAGGGGATGGTATCGAGCCGTTAATCTTCCGTATTAATGCTCTTTCCGCATGATTTCGAGTATTCTATTTGTATGCTACCTTTTGATGGTTGGTCACTACAATATGGTTCATCACATTGTCCCGTTGAAACACCTTTGAGTAATGTTGATAGATATAATGCCACATTTTTTATTATTCGTATGACATGTTACGCCGTGAGAAGTCGATGACTATAATCATATCAAATTCTAATTTACCATCATATCACAATCTTTATCGGAGCATAACACAATGACACACGGAGCCGATGTTTCTTTATCTTAAGCAAGGGCGGATTTCCGCCTTCGACGAGCATCTGCCCGTGGAGGTGAGGAAGCAGCTCTCCTCCCAGCGATTCCCGCGTTCGTCAACAAATCTGTCACAAAATATGGCGCCTCCATTACAACTGCACGTGTCCACACCCGCCCCCCGCGATCCCATCAATTTTGACCCCAACACATTAAAGTTGACCCTGAAACACTCATTTTTGCTCCTGAAATACTAATTCTGACCGTAAAACACCCATTTGTGACCCCATGCAGCCGTTTTAGACCCTGAAACACTCATTTCCGACCCTGGAACACTATTTCTGACCCTGAAACACTCATTTCTGACCCCGAAACACTGTTTTTGACCCTGAAACACTCATTTCTGACCCGGGTAAACTCATTCCTGACCCTAAAACTCTATTTTTGACCCTCAAACACTCATTTATAACCCCAAAACAATTTCACCATAACCGTAGATGTATCAAATGGGACACCTACTTCATCACACATTTTCGATTCTCCTTACCGCGAGTATTTCTTCATCACTATCATCTACGGTTAATAAATCCTCAACGTCACGATCGTCTTCACTCTCAGGATCCACATCAGGAACACCAGTAGCCAATAATTCGCGAGCATTATCACGCAACTTCCACAAGTTGACACGCCGCACCCCTTCCACGATCATCTTGCAAACATATGTTTGCATGTCCGTATCTGTCAACTCGGCCAACTTGCCTACAGTCGCCAACCCAAGGTCAATCAGCTTGGGACCAGTCTTCTTCCCCACAGCATTCAACTCGGTGATCGGGGTATCCATATCCGCTTGTTGATCCTCCCGAGTACCTCCAGCTGCCAGATGAATGAATCTTGCGAACTTAGATCCACTCGGAAACGACATCTTCTGCACTTTACAACTCCAGCAATCCACCACCGGCTCTGCATCTATAGGTACTAAGCGCTGAGCCAAGGACACTCCGCGGGAGCTTCAAGGGACACCGTGCCACGCAGTGTCGCTGTCATCCGATATCGGACACAGGTCCGGATTTGAGAAAAGCATAGGTCCCATATAGGTCCGCGCGGTCCATCATAATACTTCGACAGGTCCCCTACTATAGGTCCGCGCGGTCCCAAAACATTCGTGCTTGCGGACCGAATGTGATATGTGACTTCGCTTATATCTTATAGGAATAAACTAAGGTACATCACAAGTTTAAAATCACGATCGTCGGGGCTTCAGAAGTGAAAATTTACACTTTCGAGAACACATGTAAGAGCATAACAAATCGGTGAAAACTCCATGGAAATAATATAAATTAAACCTTTCCCATGCATAAGAAAATAATGTCACGAAACCATATTAACCCCAGATAATTGAATAACTGATTAACTGATAAAACAAATCGAAAACCAGAAACGAAAACAATATCACTGAGTGCAGCCTATTTAAATATCCTTTCGAGCTATTGCGGCCTTTTTCACAAATACCCAATCTTTATCCACACCGTAGTTGGCAACTTCCAACTGGTGCTTCTGACACCGGCAGTGATATCTGCGTACTTTTGTCCGTGCGCTCTGCGCTCGTCAGTAACAGGTCCACAAGCATCGCCATCAGGCGACAAGCTCGCAGGTTCTTGGGTGATCCCAACCCTCTGAGAATCAAGTGGAGGGGCAGGCGACTGCGACGTTTTCTCGGAAGTATCCTGCAAAAGCACAACGGAAATATGAGTTGACATCGATATACGTATGTACTCAGCAGCGAGGTAATAATGCGTGCGCTTGCGGCGAGGAAGAGGCGAACACACTAACCTGTTGCTTTGCGATGCCAACATCATTTTCAGGAGGTTGTTCAGCAGTCGATGCAGAAGTGCCAACTGCTTGCAAGCCTGACCGTTGTCGTTTCTTTTTTATTTCCTTCGCAGCTGCAGAGGTCGTGCCATCTTTGAAAGCCGCAGGTGAGGTTGTAGGCGCTTTCTTGAAAGCGGTGCTGAATTTCAAGAAGGAAACTCGCTGTGCCTTTTTGGGAGGAACATCTACTTCGACTGCAGACCGCGTGCCTGTAACGTTGCTACGCTCATGTTCTTCTTCGACTGGAGCGTCTTCGGCAACAGGGCGCTCCACGTTATCCAGATCACTAGCTGGCAAACTTTGAGCGTTTTGAATCTCTTCGATAGGGGTGACAGTGACTCTATCATCCCCCCAAGAGCTATCAGGATGAGGGGACACGCGCGTTTCAGTAATGAGAACGGCAGGTCCAGCTCCATCACTTTCGACCACTTCGCACGATAGGGTGCGCTCAACTTGTAGAACCGCACGAGGAGAAACCGCATAAGCGCAGCCGTAAAGTAGCCCAAATAAAGCCAGGAGAAATATCTGATGTGTTGAATAATGCCGCATACTGTAGTGAAGTCCGACGACTCGAGTGTGTTTTGTGAAGTAGCCTTGGAAAAAACCTAGAAACGAAACCGTCTGCAAATCCAGATACGGTATATAGTATCGACGAATATGGGAATCGGACGGATACATATTGATCTTGGATGCTCACACATAGTCATGTTATCGAATAAGTCCCCCATAGGTCCACGCGGCAATCTGGACCGGTCCAATGGTAGCAGATTATGGATAGGTCCCGCATAGGTCCACACGGTCAGGGCCAGAATCGCCCATTCTGCTCATAGGTCCGATCGGAAACGGGCGACAGGTCCCCAGGTCCGAGGCACGATTTGGGGGGTCCGATAGGTCCGGGACCGGTCAATTACGCCTTGACAGCGACACTGCACCGTGCCCGCCATCACTGCTTCCTGCAACTTGGACATTTCTTTCCGAACGTCCGCGCGGTTAAAGTTGCGAGCCCGCCAACGTGCCTCGCCATCCACCAGATCATCACACTCATGCCAACGCATTGATTGCTCCGCCTCCTTGATCGCCGCATCCAACCGAGCTTTGCATTCACCTTCGTATCGCTCCAACTTTGCTTGCACCGCTAGTCGTGAGGCTTCATCATTAGTGCCATGCAACTCATACCGCCACACCGCGATTTGGATGGCCTCCTCATCTGTGATAGAGGCCTTCATCCCGCCGAGTACCAGATCGCTCCCCTTCAGCCGTCGCTCCACCAAGTCAGCAGGCAGCCAGTGTAAGTCATCACGTGTCACTTGCCGACTGTAACCATGTGAATTTGAGTGATTGTCTCGCATCCACACTTCATACTCCTCAACCGCGAGCAAATGCTGATCGGTGCCCGCCGTGTCGACGTACTCCATCTCCACCGCATGCAAGCTATCCAAAGGAAGAAAGCCGGCTTCCATCAACTTTGCTAACTCAGGGTCTGGGGAAGTCCCTCTTCCACCCGCATCGACACGCACCCCAACATGAAGATCCGCAGTCGATGAAACTCCCTCACCAACACCCGCCGTGTCACCATCACCAACACTAACACCGCTTCCGACATCATCACCCACTCCTGCAACCGCGACCTGCGGTGCGGTATCTCCACCTTGTTCCCGCCACGAGTACACATGCGCTGGATTGCATCCAGTTGGCGTAGTCCTCACGATCACCGCACTCGAGCCAATTTCATGCAGAAAGGCTCGTTTGGCTCCATTGGCGAGAACGGCGAGCTCAGCTTCTTGCCGCACCGCAAGCACCACAGCACAAGACTTCTCCACCGACGCCCTCGATTGCCCCTCCACATCGAGGTACTTGTCAGGCTGCTCAACCATGACTTCCGCAAAAGCACCAGAAGACCTCTCACGAAAATGATCGGCGAGAGGCATGGGTGTGGCATCTCTCTTGAACATGCCTAAAGAGAGGCAGCGATCCTTGACCTTGCGAGTGTCCTTGGTCAAGTCATGCGTATGACCAGTGCGCCTGAAGAGCCCAGCCATGCGCATAAATACATTCGTCGTATTCCGCAGCAAGGTGACCAAAACAGACATCACCCCGATGGTGTGGTCATCCGCCCAAGAGCCCACACATAATTTCTGAAATGCGTTCATGTTCTCAATCCATATGTCAGGGGCCGCATTCTTCTCCTTGTTCCCGGTGAGACTGATGGTCCTGTTATAGCGCAAATACACCACCAAGCGATATGGCAAACGCATGAAGTTCATTAGCGACGTCAACGTAATGATGACATACTTCACTTTCCCCGTGAATTTGTACAAGTACACGGATCGTCTTTGCACCGTCTCGATCATTAGGGAATCTCCGTCTCGGATAGCTTGGCGTAGTGCAAAATATAGCAAGCCGTAGTTGCTCAAGAACTGTCCCCACCAGAATGCAGTGAATTTCTTGGTCGCGCACACCTCATCCATGTATAATAAGAAATCCGCAATCTTGTCGTCCACACTTGTCTCAGACGGATTTTGGAATCGTTTCACATAGTCCGTGTGCCACTCCAGGATCGCCGCCTCCCACATCCCATCGAACACCATCGCAAGAAATTCTTGATGCACCTCAAAGACTCCCTTCTGTGATTCACGCATCACCTTTTTCTTCCCCAGATAAATCGCCAAGCTGTCGTAGCCCAGAGACCAAGACAACTTGCCGATCGCTTCCAACAAGTGAAGCTTCTTGTGAAAGTGCCCAAGCTCAGGAACAAGCCAATGCCGCTTGCTTGCCCTCAGCCAGCGCGCGACGGTGAATGGCTCGCATCGCTTGCCCATAAGGGACTCCGTCCGCTATCATCAAAGCGTATCGTTCATGAAACGAATCACTCTCCGCATCCAGTGAAAACTCCGTCTGGAACGTATCGAACGTCTGCTCGTTTCCCTCGATACTAGACATGTCCACGTTGACAAGCATGATCAAAGAGTAGATCAAGGTCTTGATGTACCCCAACGCCCAACGAGGTGCGGCACGCTTTGGGACCTGCGTGACACGTTCGCGCTCTCGTCAAAACCTTGTAACCCTACCACCCTAGCCCGAACGGAGCCTCCCGGGAGCTCACTAAGCTACCTCCACCCATCCTTATACCTAAATGTTCACCACGGCCTGCACTTTCAGGCTGTGCCATGCAATACCAATTCTGACCGTAACACACCCATTTGTGATCCGGGAACACTGTTTCTGGCCCTCAAACACTCATTTCTGACCCTGAAACACTCATTTCTGACCCTGAAACACTCATTTCTGACCCTGAAACACTCATTTCTATCCTAAAACACTGTTTCTGGCCCTCGAATACTCATTTCTGACCCTGAAACACTATTTCTGACCCTAAAACACTCATTTCTGACCCTAAAACACTCATTTCTGACCCTGAAACACTAATTTCTGACCCTGAAACACTCATTTATGACCCTGGAACACTCATTTCTGACCCTGAAACACTCATTTCTGACCCTGAAACATTGATTCTGGCCCTCCAACACTCATTTATGACCCGGAAACTCTGTTCTGACCCTGAAACATTCATTTCTGACCCTAAAACACGTTGGATGGAAATGCTCCCAACCCTACCACACAACACAACTTAAGGAGAGTCTTGGGAACTTGGTGGGTGCACCTTCATGACACCTTCGACGGCCACATTTGCCATAACGTCTTGCACTTGCTCTCTTATGCGGGTGTCGATAATCTCCTTATCCTTCCCACTAGCCATCAGGCTACCTCGATCCCCCACAGCCTCCTCTAGCACAGCTTTCACCGTAAGTTTGTGCAACGGGACGGTTGGCTCCATGCTTGCCTCCTCGCACTCTTGGTCATCACTCTCCTTGGCGATCGTTCCAAGCACCGCGTTGAACACCGATCTTCATGATGGCAGGAGCACTGCTGCGTTCATATTTGGGATTTAGATAACATTGCCAGTTGTCACAGATGAGCGCTAACAACTTCCGCTGGGCCCTCAGCTTCGCCGGCACTTCAACTTGCAAACGTGCGGCAAGCTCTCCAAACACTGAATACAAATGCCCGTAGCTGTAGCATAACCGGAAGAGCTTTGAGCTCAACAGTGATAACACAAGCCGATTTCCACGAGAGGCCGTGAACGTGACGATCGTGAAGACCATGCGTAGCAAGGGAAAACCCCTTTGACTGATGCTGGATAACATCACAAGCATGCCCAATGTCGCTGTGCGCCTCCGAGCCGTTTTATCGTACCCGCCTTCCTCCTTATTCCGTCCACGGGGATCACCAACAGCCACGACCCCATCAACGAATGCCATCATGTGTGGACAATGTTCATCCAACAGGTTGGTTAATCGCGGGAAATCAATATCCACGCTCTGCGGATCTCGACTCTGCGACCGGATGTACTCGAAATCGGGATGTGTTAAGATGCATCTCGCATCTCGCATCACAACTTCCGAAAGCTCCTCCTCATCGACCGTGGCCACCGCTTCCACTGCCAGCTCCCGTTCTGACTCCATTATCGTCTCAAGCTCCACCTCATAATCTGAGTCTGAAGCACCTTCCTCGCTGTCATAGAATACGTCTTCGGCATCAACCACATCGGCATCATGAAAGATCTCCTCAACATCCACAGCACCAGCCAATGTTGACTCGCCATTGGAGAGGACCCTCTCCTTCATGCGTTCATATTTGGGATTTAGATAACAATATATGTTAGGGGAGACTCTTACCTTCAATATGCCGTTGAGTTTGCTCGAAAAGGTGAACTATGTAGCCTTGGGTGCTCAATCTAGCTCCACAAGGGGATGCTCCACCCTGCAAAGATTCCCCATCAGCCCTCAACGTATTCGGACTCCCTATGACTTCCAGGACCACACGGGCTATAATATATGCTAGGGTAGACTGTTACCTTCAATATGCCGTCGAGTTTGTTCGATTCCGTGCATTATGGAGGCTGGGGCGTCCATTCTAGCTCCACAAGGGGATCCTTCACCCTGCAAACATACCCTAACCGCCCTCAACGTTTGCGAACTCTAGAGAAGTTCCATGACTACTTGGGAGGTTGAAAACGTTAGGGGACACCCTTACCTTCAATATGCCGTTGAGATTGCTCGAGTCGGACAACTATGGAGGTTGAGGCGTCCAATTTAGCTCCTTGCGGCTAATGCCCCATCTGCGCACATACCCTAACCGCCCTCAACGTTTGCGAACTCTAGAGAAGTTCCATGACTACTTGGGAGGTTGGAAACGTTAGGGGACACCCTTACCTTCAATATGCCGTTGAGATTGCTCGAATCGGACAACTATGGAGGTTGAGGCGTCCAATTTAGCTCCTTGCGGCTAATGCCCCATCTGCGCACATACCCTAACCGCCCTCAACGTTTGCGAACTCTAGAGAAGTTCCATGACTACTTGGAATAGAAAATATGTTAGGGGATACCCTTAC
>LGRX02019703.1:0-22169 GCA_001247695.2 Cymbomonas tetramitiformis | reverse complement strand
TACAGTAATCGCTCACCTTTAAGGAAACTCGACGTTAAGGAAGCAGCCAGCGTTTTGGGAAGGGGGGGGTACCCAAGTTGACGAGAATAGCTGGCTGGTCTTTTTTGCTAAGGAAATTCTCCAAAATAAGGAAATTGGTTGCTGGCAGATCACCGAGAGTGGATTCTCTTAAATTCTATGAAAATGGGAATTGATTGACTTGACAGCGAGCGTTTAGCACGATATCTTAAAGTTCTAAGTAGTCAGCTTCAGAAATAATCGCGTCGTCATATATAGTCTTGCTTCAATTCTTTGAGCTGCGCACGGCTCTCTGGGTGCATACTGTACAGTTTAACAGTTGGTAACAGTGGCGGACTCTCTAAATTTTAAGAAAGCTGCTGGGCTGAGTTACGTGGACGTGGATGAGTTTAAGAAATTAGCTGGCTGGCTCGAAATCCGAAATTCCTTATTCTTAGCGATTCTCTTAGGCCTAAAATGCAGAAAACAGCCCGAAAACAGCGGTTTTCGGGCCATATTTCTCAAAAAATGAAGAAAAAAAAATCAAGAACCATATTTTGTGTGACACTTGGATATGTTGTGGTGGGGTAAGACAACCTTCAAAACTTCGCAAACATGACATTAAACCGTAGGCGTAAGGCTATTTGAGCCAAAATAGGCCTAAAATGCAGAAAACATCCCGAAAACAGCGGTTTTCGGGCCATATTTCTCAAAAAATAAAAGAAATTCAAGAACCAACTTTTGTGTGACACTTGGATATGTTGTGGTGGGGTAAGAAAACCTTCAAAACGTCGCAAACATGACATTAAACCGTAGGCGTAAGGCTATTTGAGCCGAAATAGGCCTAAAATGCAGAAAACAGCGGTTTTCGGGCCATATTTCTCAAAAAATAAAAAATAAAATTCAAGAACCATATTTTGTGTGACACTTGGATATGTTGTGGTGGGGTAAGAAAACCTTCAAAACGTCGCAAACATGACATTAAACCGTAGGCGTAAGGCTATTTGAGCCGAAATAGGCCTAAAATGCAGAAAACAGCCCGAAAACAGCGGTTTTCGGGCCATATTTCTCAAAAAATAAAAAAAAATTCAAGAACCAACTTTTGTGTCACACTTGGATATGTTATAATGGGGTAAGGCAACCTTCAAAACTTCGCAAACATGACATTAAACCGTAGGCGTAAGGCTATTTGAGCCAAAATAGGCCTAAAATGCAGAAAACAGCCCGAAAACAGCGGTTTTCGGGCCATATTTCTCACAATTTTTTTTTTCTTTCCAAAAACCAACTTTTTTCGTTGTCTTAGAATTCATCCCTTAATTTCTAGTGACTTTCAAAACTTCCTGGTCATGTACCTTCCTGAGTAGGTGTAAGGCTTCCTGTTTATCAAATCCTAAATGTTTGGTCAGTATTTTCTCCGTGTGCTCATATATCGTTCCCGTGTTGCCGAATACCATCACGTGTAGCGTCACTTTGTACCCATATAGTTCCAGTAGCTTTACCAGTGGTGTGTATTTTGTGTACTTTGTCTTTAGTGCTTCCTCCCAGCTCATTTCGTCTGTGTACGTTACCTCTATCAGGTGTATGTGACCCGCTTCTGCCATTGCCTTTTGGTGTGTATACCCAGGCTGCTCATTCCCTTTCTCAGTTCCCTCAAGCATTACTATATCTACATAGTGTGGTATGGTGTCCTTTCCGTGCTCTGGTGCTGGTGTGTTTCGCCCGTCCAGTCTACATTGCCCCCTTGTGAGCAGGAAGTCTTCTATTGGTCTCCCATTGTTCATTCCCTTCCCTTTTTTCCCCGCATGTGTTCTTATTACACACCCTCCTTTCCTGCCTTTGCTAATTGCTTTCGCTATCATTTTGGTGGTCTCATCTGACCTGCTTATTACCATGTTCTTTATTTCCCTTTCTGTGCATCCTCCTAGCACATGAGCTGTGCGTATGAAGCCTCCCGCGTTTACTTGTCTGGGCATCCCGCAGCATTTGCATTTTTGCGCCCTTCCCCCTCCTTGCTGTTTCTTGTACGGTCCTGCCGGTAGCTTGTTTGCCCGGCATCTTAGCAGGACTGTCACATCATGCTCGTTTAGGTATTCTGTTCCTTTCTTCCAGTATTCGTTAGAGAGCTTATGCATGGCTTTATCGCCTTTCAGGTGCTGCATGTACTTTTCTGGCTTTTCTCTTGCTGCTGTCAGTATTTTTTCTATCGAGGTCCTCCTCCATTCCCTCGCTTGGTGTGCTTCCTTTTGTGCTGCTTCCTGCTGCTGTACCATTTCTTGGAGTGCTCTCCATTCTTCCTGTGCTTCCTCCTGTTGTTGGGCCATTTCGCTGAGCTCGGCTGCAGTGTCCTGCTGTGTTGTCATGCCCGTGTTCTGTGCTTCCGGTAGCTTTGGTTCCTGTGTTGGCCCTCTTTCAAATTCTCCTTGAACTTCTCTTTGCCCTTCAACTTCCCGTAGGGCCGGTTGGTCGGGTCCTGTCTGGCTTCGGGTTCTTCTTCGTTTTTGTCTTCTTCCTTGTCCTAATGCCTCCTCCTTCCGTATTGTTCTTGTTTCCCCTTCCTCGTCCTTGCTCAATCCTGCTTCTTGTGTGCTCTCTTGCCTGTGCCCCCTCGTTTGTTTGGCTTGTTGCGCTGTTTGTACTTGCTGCTCCTGTCTTAGTGCCTCCTCCTCTTGCCGTTCCATCCTCTGGAGTTCTAGTTCCTCTTCCCGCTCCTGTTGCCATTCTGGTTCGTCTGGCCAGGTGTCTGCCCAGGCCTCTACTATTTCTATTTCTGTAGGCTCCCGACTTTTCCGTGCATACTCTGCCTCTATCCTCTCAATGCGTTGTCTTTTGGTCTCCCATTCTTCGGGCCCGGTTTCTAGTTTTCTTTTTAGTCTTTGTATCATGTTTGTTTCTCCCGTCATTTTTGCCTCCCTTACCTTTTTTGTTACATGGTTGAGTATTGCTTGGTGTCCTTCCAGTTGTCTACCTGTGTCCTCACATATTGCCAGTAGCATTACTGTATCTGTGTTGTCGTGGTTAAGGCCGTATTCCCCTTCTTCACAGGCCTTTTTTGCCACCTCGTCAGCCATTTCATTTCCATGTATTCCAACATGCGCTTTAACCTTGTATAGGGCCACCTTTGTTCCCTCCCTGTTTAGCATTTGTATTTGCTTCATTATTTTCCACAGTATGTCCCTGTGTACATGCCTTTCCAGGGTGTGGGGTCTTCTCTTCATGTTTTGTATTTGGTAGAGTGAGGTTAGACTGTCCGTACATATGCTGACTTTTTCTTTTCCCGAGTTTGAGTCTAGTGTGAGTGCCATATATATGGCAGTGAGCTCCGCCCTGTTAACAGTTTGGCAGCGTCCCGTCCATCTCTGCATGTGGCTCGCCGCCCGTCCCCCTCTTGGGTCCCAGACTCCTGCCGCCGTTACTTCCTCGACTTCCCCGTTTTCCTTTTTGACTTTCCTTTGACTGCCATCTGTGTAGACCATATCGTTTTTCTTATGCCTCCTGTGGGGCTCTGGGTATCCTTTTTCGTGGTTGTCCCACCAGCTTTCTGGTGGTAGTTCGGCTTTCTCTATTTCACCCCTTTCCCATTGCTGCCATTGGTCCCCGTTTATGTCCTCTTCTGTTGTGTCTGGGCCCGTAAACTGTAGTGCCCATCTCCTTAGGGCGTCCCTGTTTATTTCCTCTCTGCTCCACGTAGTGTTGGCTCTTAGTACATTCATAGTTGTTGGCCTTGGCCCCTTATCCCCTCCTCTGTGCTCCCCTTCTTTTTTCCTGTCTTCCATCCAGCGGTCTATTATTTCCTCTGTGTGGTTTTCCAGGTGGCCGCTTGGCATTGCTTGTACAACCGGTAGTTCATGGTTTGTCCATGGCGCTGAGTCTATGACGCAGTCCTTCTCCCATTCTGTAATTGACCTAGGTCGCCTGTCTGCATCTCTGAGGGTAAGAGGCCTGTGCATGTAGCATGCTCTGCCTATCGTCCTGACTTTGCTCTGCGGGCATTTGAGAAGGGCCTTGCTGAATATGTCGTGGGTTTTAAGTGCGTCCGGGCAGTATTTCCTCCATCCTGCCGCATTCGCTACTATCAGTATTCTCATGTTCCAGTTGCATTGTTTGGGTTTTTGTAGGTTCCCTTGCATCCAGTGGTCAGGCGGCAGGAAGGTGAACTGCCCTTCCTTTATTTCGAGCAGCTCGTGTACCCTGTATCCCACGTGCTTGTTCAGTAGTTTTCTATACGGGCTTTTGGCATATGTGGGGTATATCCCTACCCCCAGGACGGGTTCTGCTGTTTTCGTGGAGTTAATTGCCTTTTTCAGTGCCTTGTAGAGATCCCCTGCTGTATACTCCGGGTTGAATTGGTATGACCCCAGTTTTTCCCATTGCTTCTCCCATGCCGAGCCAACAGCCCCAAATACCGAGTCTCGTGGGTATTGTGAGTATTATATTTTAGTGTTTTTGTGTACATTGAGTGGCGAGGCGAACACCTCTGTCTGGACTCCCATGGCTGTGTGCACCGCCTCCATCATTTCCGGGGGGGAAGGTCCAGTGGTTTTGGAGGTTCCGTTTTCTGTGTTTCATCTCTGCTTTACTAGAGTACCTTATCAGCAGCTGTGCAATTTCCTCCTCGAAGGTGTTGACGTGTATCTTGTGTTCTACACTTAGTTTCAGTCTTTTGGCCAGTTGTTTTCCTGTTGGCCGTTGCGCCGTGCTGTCCCCCACCGCCTCGGCATATCTGTCGTACAATTCTCTAACTTTTACTGTGCTCAGTGTGCCTATAAGGCCCCCATCCGGTTCGTAGCAGTAGGTGGTGTCACCTTCCGTGCGTAGTTGCCTGTCTTTTGCTCCTGGAATGTGCCTAATGTCTTGGTCCGGGTTCGTTTCCCTTGTGCATATTTCCAGGTGTGTTACATGTTTCCAGTATCTCTGTTCACCGTTTGGTTGGCCTGCCAGTATTTCTTCAACGGGTTCACGTTTGGCCCTTTTGTCTCTTTTGTCATTCTTCCATTCCTCCACAAGGTTCTGCCATCCGTGGTCCGAGGAGGAGTTGTGTTTGAGCAGGTGTGTTCTTACTGTTTCTTCTGTGCTCCACGTCGTTTGTTCCCTTCCTTCGCTGTTGGTCCACCGTATTTCGTACTGTGTTACTTTCGAGGTCGCATCAGTGTAGTTTTGCAGGTACTGTCTGCTTGCCAGTATCCTTGCGGGCATGTAGGTTCCCTCTAACGTGTCCATTCGGTCCTCTTGTGTTGACCACTGGTCTCTGTCTCGTTGCTCTGTCTTCCTCTTTATTCTTCCCCGTGGGTTTCTCGTGGTCATCACATCATCTTCCTCCTTCTCCTGGTTAGTTTCTATGCCCAGAATTTCCTTCTCCTGTTCCGTCCATTCCACATCTGCCTTTTCGAAGTGCTTTGTTTGGTTGGCTAGTGGGTACATGGACAGTAGTTGCAGTATGTCCTTCAGGCTATTTCCAGCCTCATGCAGCGTCTTTATTTGTGCCGGCCAGTCGCTTATGTTTTCCATACTTACCGTACTTTTGGTGTACTTCTCTAGCTCCCCTGTTTTCCGTTCCTGTATGTATTCTGGTTTTAGCCTTCTGTTCCACACATGGTCCCAGTGGTCCCCTGGTTTCTTAACGTCGTTTGGCTGTGACTCGCAAATGTATGGGTATAAGTGCAGCATGCCTTGTACTATCTTTGTTGCCGCCTTGTTGTCGTGTTTCCTTCCACCTGTTGCTTTTAGTGTTTTTATTGGTATAGCACTTTTCCCGTCTGCTGTGGTTAGGTTCTTGAGGTCCGGGTAGTTTCTGAATAGTGTGAGCAGTTTGGTGAAGTTTATTTGCTTAGTGGCTTGCTGAGTTTTCGTTTCCCGTATTACATTTACTGCCCCCATTTTTTCAGAGCCTGTCGTCGCAGGCTGCAACTGTGGGTCTCTGTATTCTGTGTCCATTCGCCTGAGGTGCTTGGTTGTTCTGGTGGTGCCCTCCATTTCCGCGTTTGTGTATACCCGTTTAGCCTTTCCCAGCTGTCTCATTATAGGTAGTGTTTCTTTAGCCAGTTCCTGCATATGGCTCCCTACCCCTTTTACGTGTATCCCATATTCATTCAGAGCATTCATTTTCCTCAGAGTGTTTGTTTGTGTCTGTAGTCCCATTTTTAGCTTGCTCCTTGTGCTGCTGTGTCCTCTTTCTTCGAAGTGTTTTTTCAGTAGCCCGGCTGTGGACCTGCTGACTTGAGACATTCTTTGTCTGGTTTGGAGGTTTCTCTCCCTTTTGCCGTATCCCATCTGGACACCTTTGTCTTCCTCACTCTGAACAGCCCCTGCCAATCCCGTGTAGACTTCCTGTGCATATATTGCCTGTAGGGACTGGAGTCCCAGTCCATATTCCTCTTTTTCCTCCGTGTTTAGTTCATTAGGTGTGCCATTCGCCGGAAGCCCATATATTCTTTTCATCGCGGCCCCCAGCTGGTTTTCAGCCTGCTGTATTTCACCCTGTGTGTATATCCCGAGGTGGAGCCCGTATTTGAATTTTCCTAGTATGGCCGACTTCAGGGAGTACTCTTTTTGTCTTTGTGTGAGGGGGGTGGCCAGTAGTGCGTCTATTCTTCGTTTGAGCTCCTGTAGTGACTTTCTTTTTTCTTCTTTCCATGTCCCCAGCATATTGAGAAGGACCCCTAGGTATTTGTAGGTGTCTCCGGCTTTGAGGACTTTTAATGTTCGACTTCCGCATTTCACCCCTTGGTGTCTACCTGCTTTCACATTTTTGTTGCCATGTTCTACCCCTGTTATCTTTGTTTTTTCCTCGTTTATTCTGAGTCCACTCCAGTCTCCAAATGCCGAGAGTTTCTCCAGCTGTTGCTCCATCCCTGTCATTAGTTTGGTTAGTATAATTAGGTCGTCCACAAACGCCCCCGAGGAGGCTCTCAGCTCCCCTCTGAGCCCCTTGTCGGTCGCGTACTTGTGCTGGTACCCGTGGTCCCCTACCTCTAGCCATCTAAGGAGAGGTTCCAGGTATAGTATGAATAGTAATGGGCTCATGCTGTCCCCTTGTAGAATCCCCCTTCTTATTGGCACCTCTTCCGAGACTTGGTCCCATATCTTTGCTCTCATTTGCATGGAGTCCTCCTCATTTTCGCCCAGTATATCCCTAACGGCTTCAGTGAGTTGTGGTGGCACCCCTAGGTGTTTTAGTGTCATAATGAGTCTTTTGTGGTCAACTGACCCATACGCATTTTCGAAATCCACGTAGGCTGCATGTAGGTTTCTTTTGGAGAGGTTGGCGTCTTCAATAGCATTGGTTACCCTGGTGAGTTGCTTCATTGTGTTGTGGTTTTCCCTTGAGCCCTCCTGTGCTTCCGAGAGCATGCCGTTTATTTCACAGAAGTCAGCCAGCATTTTTGTGAGTACTGTAGTATACAATTTGAACAGGCAATCCAGTAGTGCTATAGGTCGGTAGTTTTGTTGCTTCGTTACCTCACCCTGTTTGTGGTGGAAGAAGAAGTAGCCTTTTTTCCATGGTAGGGGAGTGTGTCTGTGTTCCCACATTAGTTCCATGAGTTCACACAGCTGGTCATGGAATCTATCCGGCATCTGTTTCAATATTTCATTTTGTATCCCCATGGGCCCTGCCGCCTTGTTGGTTTTCATTTTCTTCACCGCTTGCCGGTATGCTTCTTTGTCCACCCTGAGGTTTACCTTTGTTTGGTCCGGCCTTGTGCATTGGTTTTCCTTCATGTAGTTTTTGTACCTTTCGTCAAGCCAGGGTGGCGTATTTTTAAGTCCTTTCTCTGGTTCCCTCATTTTGTATGGCTCCGACCTCGCAATGTGTTCACCCATTGCCTGTGCCACTTTTTGGTGCCCTACTACTAGTTCCCTTTGTGTCGTTTCTATTGCTTGTATTGCTGCAGCTGGTGCTGCTCCATTCTCTATCTCTTTTTTGTAAATCAGTTTGTGGTAGTGCTTTATGTTGCCCCAGTATCTTTCTCTCATTTTCATTCTTGTTTTCTGTTTTCGGTTTGCCTCGTGCTCTTTAATGCACTTTCTTGCCTCTTTTGTCGCAAGCTTTTTCTGCTCCCGTTCCCATTGCTCCCATTCCCTCATTTCGCTTGTTCGGTTGTCGTAACCTTCCGTCCGTACCTCCTCGGTTGCTTGTTCTCGTGTTTCTATGTCTTTCTTCCATAATGCTATGTTCTCACGGCATCTGTTTCTCTCTTTCAGGTGGCCGTCCCTTTCCTTGCGTAGGGTTTTCGGGAGGTGCAGCCCATGTTGTTGTTCTGGTGCCGCCGCTTGTTTCGGTAAGTTGGCATCCATCATTGCCCTGTCTCTTGCTTCCCCCAATATTTTTGCAACCACTTCTCCCGCGCAGTCTATTGTCCTTTTTCTGTGTCTTTTGTTGGTTCCTGTTTTTATTCTGTTTATTTCTTCTTGCATTTCTACTTGTAGGTCCTTTGTGTATGCAGCATCTAGGGTTTGCCTGAGGGTGTGCCCTTCTGCTTCTGTCAGTGGGAGTTTTAGTCTGTCTGCTTTTGCACGTTGTGGCTTTTGTGCCGTCGGTCTGTGTGTTCCCCAGGCCTTTAGGTTCAATTGCGTTGTGCAGACCATTTTGTGGTCGCTTGTGTGTAGCTCAGTGAGTTCGCCCGCCGTTGGTTGCGTGTAGTATTGTATTTCTGCTTTGCTTGCCAGCATTCTGTCTATGTTCCTCCGTTTATGCCATGTTAGGGTTGTTTCTCTGGTACCTCCCACATCTTGCAGACCCGTTGCTTCCATAGTTTTGTTCCATTCTTTGTCCCTGCTGTTCTTCGGTGTTCCCGTGGAGGCATTCAGGTCCCCACAAATTAGTACTGTTTGCCCTGCCGCATTTTCGCTGGCTGAGGTCACCATTCGCACATACTCCCGTATGCCATTCCTGGCTGCCTCTCTGTCGAGTTCCCCTTGTCTTGCCTCTTCTGCCACGTCCTTCCCTTCCACCGGGTAGTATACCCCTATCAGGTGTAAATATTTTCCCCCCGGAAAGTGGAGCAGTGTGTGTGTGAGTACCCCTTGTAGGTGTGGTACCTGCACCTCGGTGTAGTTATGTGGTTTGGCATACTCCCCTGTGAGTATTACGGCAAGGCCTGCCGTGTGGTTGTTCCTATCTTCCTCTCCTTCCCCCTTCGGTGTACTTGTGCATATGTTTGACTGTTTCTTGTTTCTGAAGTGCCTTTTTATTTCCTCATTCGCGGTCTTGGTTTCCGTAACTATTGCTATATCTATCTCCCATTTATTCATTTGTTCCTCCAGTTCGTATAATGAGTGCCGGGCACCCTGTATGTTCCATGTTAGGAAATTTATGGTATGTGGTTGTGCTCCTCGCATTTCTTCAATGTTTAGGTTCTCCGTTTTTGGCATGTTCCCACCCCATTGTCTTAGTGCCTCCGGGGACCCTTTGGTCTCCTCATTGTCCCTTTTGTTCGTTTTTGTTGGCGTATTAGGTGGCAGGTTTTTCTTGGCGCTTGCGGGGGGCCGTAGTTTTTTTCTTGTTGCCGTTCCTGCCTCCTTCTTTAGTCTTTCGTTTGCTTGTTCTGTGCTTTCCGGACAGAACTGTAGCGTGGCCTGAACCAGCTTGTCCGTGGGTTTTGTGTTCTTTCCCTCCTTTGCTTTGCCCGTGGCCTGTTGCTCTATAGTAGGCGCTCTGCTGTCATCCTTCCGTTCGTCGCTTCTCATGTTCTCCTCAGCCAGTCCAGTTGTGTGTTCTGTTATCTGCCGCGTCTCTCGAGTCTCCCCCTGTGGCTGTGCCGCGTTTCTGGTCCCGAGCTTGAAATGCCCTGGCTTGCCATCAACATGCCAGTATTTCCAGCTCCCTGCCACTCGTATCGCCTGCTCCCCATGGCTGAACTTTTCCCATTCCGGTGGTGTACTATGTGTCTTTAGTCCACTGTATCGCACCTTTTGCAGGTCATAAGCTTCTCGCAGTATGGTCCAAACATCTACAGCTGTTAGTAGTTCGTCCTGTTTTTCTATTCCTCCAGCAGGTAGCCAGACGTGCGCCTGCATGTCCTGGCGTGTTATTGTGAGCATTACCATTGCCCATTTTTCCCCATCTCTTATTGCTATTTGGGTTCGGCCGTCTGTTGACAATTTTCCCATTGTTTCACCTATGAGGGCATCAGTTTCTTGTTGTAGCGCTTGAAGTGCTTCTTGAACGTTCATTATTGTTTGTATGCCCACCCCTTGTTGTCGCATTATGTCCTCCACCTGCTCCCTTGTGCGGCCACGCACCACCTCCCTCATGAAGGCATCCGCCGCACACGTTCCTTGAGTTTGCGACTGTTTTGCCCCAGTCCCTTTTGCTGGAGCCTCCCTTGTCAGCTCGACTTCATCCGTGTCCTGTTCTGCATGTGGCATATTTTCCCTCATAATGGCCGACTTTATCGTCGGCCTGAATCTGTCCCTACATCTGCTCACTATTTCCGTAGTGTGTAGTGTAACGCATCGACTGGTTTGGAGTGTGTTTGTGTACACATACTGTATCCAAGCTCCTTTCCTTTCCAACAGCCACTGTTGCCATAGTTCTGCAACATATATCACCCAGACACCGCAGCTGTATGCATCATATTGGTGCCTATCATACATTGGCGTGGCTCTGGCTTCTTGGCACCCCATTGCCACCTTGTTGCTTGTTACCCATTTGCTTATTGCTACTTGTAGTTCCTCCGCCATTCCCATGTGTCCTGGGGTAGTTTTCTTCCGTGTCTGCCTTTCCATGCCCATAGAATCGTATACATAGGCCTGTAACGTGCAGTTACCCCATGCGACGCAGACTCCTACCATCAGTAGTAGCCAGTGTCCGTTCCCTACTACTGGTATCTGGGTGCCACCCCTTTTGGCGACTTTTTCCTTTATCATTTCCAGAAATTTTTTATCATTTTCCCTCAGCAGTCTCAGTATTTCTTGCATGGTTGTTGACCCCGGAGGGTTTTCTTCCAGTGTTTCGAGCGCAAGGTCTACTTGGTACATATTCAGCTTCCCATCCTTCGCAAATATCCCCTGCGTGACGGAATTCTTTGGGTACTGCCCTTCCATTTTCTCGTTCGAACGTGTTCCCCCCCCTATGTGGGAGGGCTGTAGTTCAGCTTTCCTGTCGGGTCTGGTGTCCAAGGCTTCCTCATGTGCCACCTCCGGTTTCCCTCTCATCATTTCGACCTGTGGCATCACTTGTGGGCTTTTTGTTACCAGTTTCGCTTGTTCCATCCGTTCAGCCAGAGCACCTAGTACATCTAGTGTTACGTGCATAGTCATTAGTTGGGCCCCCACCATTCTTGCCATGTTCCTGCCTTCTCTTGTCATTCGGCGCATTTCGCTATGTTTTTGTGCCCACCTACTGTGGTTCCTACCCTTCGTTTCTTGCCTTACTGCCTGGTTGCTTCTAACTAGTTGTGGCCTGTCATATTTGGTACGTTGTACCCACCTGCATGTCTTCCCTTTCGCGTGTTCACTCCAGTATCTCCTTCCTCTTTTGTGTGCGTACGCATGCTCCTGCCGGTTCGCCCGTAGGTAATATGTGAGGTTTTTTATGGGGTTCGCCCTTTGTTCCCCCTCTTCTGCTGTGACTGACCACCTGGGGCCCTTTGGGGGCTTTTCCTGTATTGTTCCTTGGCGTCGGTTGTCCTCCCTTCTTGGCATTTTTTCATTTCCCTGTCCAGTTTCAGTTGCTTGCCGGGTTATTGTTGCCGCTGCTGTGCTCCTTTTCTGCACGCATTGTGTCGCGTGCTCCCTTTCCGGTGTTTCTTTCTGCATTCCCGTTCCCGCCTTACTGCTGGCCTCCCTGTATGCTGTTATCCGCACCCTTTGCGTTGGTTTTGGTGCTGGTGTTCTTCTTCCGCCCATATTACTTTTCGTCAAGACCGTAACCGTAACGCAAATTGCAAGTATCGCTTTCATTAGTGTGCCTTGTGAGTTGCCCTCATGTCCATTACTCACTACGCATCTCCTTTGGTTATGTTTTCCTCCCCTCATAATGCCTCCCTTGTTACGCGTTACACACTCCTTTTGTCCCCTTATACCCTCCTTACAGCATTTCTGAGCTTCGTTTCCTTCAATCCTTATTTGTGTATGCCCTATGGGTGCCCCCTCAAAGTATTTCCCCTTTTGGGCCGTTTGTACAAAACTTCGTATTTTTACGTAGAGCTCCTGGAGCAATTCGCTAAATGTCCAATGTCGTCCGTTCAAGCTCGTTTTTATTTTACATTCGTGTTTTGCCATTTGTAGGCCCTGTGTAAAATTTTTTCGTCTAATTTTGTTATTATGTGCATCTATACCCCCCTTTTTCTGTAGGTACGCACCCTTTGGGTTAGGGTTTCCCTTTATTTCCCTGTGTATAGCTGTGCATGTTTTTGTATTCGGCTTTTTCCCGTTCAATGTATCTCGTGGGTACCTCCTGTCGTTATTGTCCCTATCTCTCTGCTGGTGTGCATGTTCTCCTGACTTCACAAGGTTCTCCTTGTTACGCGTTACACATGTCTGCGGCGTCGTCCCGTTCTTTTCGTAGCACCTCTGGGCTTCATTCCTCCCAATATGTTTTCGTGTGTAGCCCTTGGTTGTATCCTCAAAATATTGCTCTGCTGGGGTCGTTATTTCAAAACTTCGCATTTTTACGTAGAGCTTCTGGAGCAATTCGCTAAATGTCCAGTGTCGTCCGTTCAAGCTCGTTTTTATTTTGCATTCGTATTTCACCATTTGTAGGCCTTGTGTAAAATTTTTTCGTCTAATTTTGTTATTATGTGCACCTATACCCCCCTTTTCCTGTAGGTACGCACCCTTTGGGTTAGGGTTTCCCCTCATTTCCCTGCATATAGCTGTGCAGGCTGTTGTGTTCGGCCTTTTCCCGTGTAATGTATCTTGTAGGTTCCTCTTGTCGTTGCTGTCCCTATCGTTCTGCCGGTGTGCATGTTCTCCTGACTTCACACTGTTCTCCTTGTTACGCGTTACATATGTCTGCGGCGTCGTCCCGTTCTTTTTGCAGCACATTTGGGATTTATTTTTACCAATATGTCTTTGTGTGTAACCCTTGGTTGTTTCCTTAAAATATTGCTCTGCTGGGGTCGTTTTTACAAAACTTCGCATTTTTACGTAGGGCTTCTGGAGCAATTCGCTAAATGTCCAATGTCGTCCGTTTAAGTTCATTTTCATTTCATATTCGTATTTTACCATTTGTAGGCCCTGTGTAAAATATTTTCGTCCAATTTCACTTTTATGTGCCCCTATTCCCCCCTTTTCCTGTAGGTAAGCCCCCTTTGGGTTAGGGTTTCCCCTTATTTTCCTCCATATGGCTGTGCGGGTTGTTGCAATCAGCCTTTTCCCATTCAATATATCCTGTGGGTTCCTCTTGTTGTCACTATCCCCGTCGTTCCGCCAGCGTGCATGTTCTCCCGACCCCGCATTCTTCTCCCTGTTACGCGTTACCTTTGCCTGCAGCATCATCCCGTCCTTTTTGCCACATATCTGGGCTTCATTCTTCCCAATATGTCTTCGTGTTTGACCCTCAGTTGTCTCCTTGAAATATTGCTCTGTCAGAATTGTTTTTACAAAACTTCGTATTTTAACGTAGAGCTCCTGGAGCAATTCGCTAAATATCGTAATTTGCCAGTTACTCCTGAAAGTGTGCACATTGCCTGCTATTTTGTAATAAGGTCCCCATAATAACTTTCCTGTAGGGCTGACCATTGTCATCGCTCTCTGGGGCTTGTTTGTGCTTATCTTGCTTAGGGTGGGCTTAGGGTTTCCCTCTTGTCTTAGTGGGAATTCCTGAATGTGTTCTCTGCTGCATACTTTCCTTGTGCATGGGGAACTAGCCTCGGGTGACTTGCTTGTTGCTTTAGTCCTGTTTACTATTTCACAATGTATCTTATTGCAACTGCCGCTGCTTAATGTTGTTGTGTGCTTTATATTATTTTCTGCAGCCCTTGTGCCGAGTTTGCCCACCCTTTCTCTGTGTTGTGTTGAGTTTGATGCTGCCACCGTGCCAACAGTGTTGTGGCAGTTGATGCCTATTTTATTGCACACCCTCTCATACTTGTGTCTGGCCGTGGGCCTTGCAGCCTGGGTTCCGATCAGCCCAGTGCAGGGGTACAGGCACGATGTACTATTACCAACAACAGGTTTGGATTCAGCAGGGTTACTTAGTACTTCAAGTTTCTGTTTGATGACCAGGATTTTCTGGTATCCAGGACTTTGTCTGGTCTCAAAACTGTCAGGGCCTACACAGGATGTGGCTTCTGCCAGGCTGTTTCTACTAGCCCCTCGTGCGTTGGCTTCGGTTCGAGCGCGGCTCCTCCAGCTTTTCCAGCTTTTTCCTCTCGTCTGCCTTGGCCTGCGATGCATACAGGAGTCCCACCAGTTCTTATTCTGCTGATTCCCCTTCCTCTTTTGCTGTGTGTGCACGACTGGTTCTGTGATGCAGGTGGTGGGGTTCCACTTTTTGTCTTGTGCCCGATTCCGGAGCCGATGCCCAAGCTTGTCAGTCAGATTGTTTATTCTCAAGCTGTTACCCCCAACGCCATATGCGGGGGTTCCTTTATCCCGTGAGGATGATTTTTCCCCGAGGGAACTTACCCGTGCCTTTTGCAGACGTCTGAGCTCTGACAGGGTCTCGTCGTCGATTTCCATACCCCCCTCGCTGTCGCCTCGCGTGGCCGGCGTAGGTTCTTCTTGGCCGGCTCGGTCGGGGGTGCGTTGACTTTTCAGCAGCTTGGCCGGTGCCTTGTTCGAGTTGCTGAAGGACTCCAGTATGTCGCTCGATATCCCGAGATGCTGCTTGTGGAACTCGCGGGTCTCTTCGGTGAGGTCGATTACAGAGTCCTTCACCTCGTCCATCTTGCTGGAGACCTGATTCGTTGCCTCCACGCTGTCCGTGAAGCCGTTTTTGCAGGTGCCCTCAAGTTTCTCCACGGCTTTGCGGAGCTCGTTGATTGCCTCGTCACCGGCCCCACCCTTCACGACGTTTGCCCACTGGTTGGTGGGCTTGCTTTCCAGCGCCTGTACGATGTCCTCCGTCTGTCGTGCCCCCACTGCTGATGGCGCTGCCTTCCCTTTTCTGCCCTTGAACTTGTCTCCGGTGCGTGAAAAGTCTGAGTGCTGGAGGAGGTAGGAGCGAGTTTTGTTAGGGAGAGAGAGCCGAACCGTGCGTCTGTCTTGCCTCCCCAGCCACTCGTAGGCGGCTTCGCTCACCAGCCCGGTGAAAAGATTGCCGCTTCTCGTTACTCTTACACGCAGGTATGTCTCGGGTTTTTCTGGGTCGGTGCCTGGCCTCACCGTCGTCGCTGGCAGCGGTTTAAGATGTTCAGCTGCCTCCCCCAAGCCCGCCTGCGTGAATATCTCCTGGATGGCGCTGACTAGGTTCGGAAGGTCTGCGGCCAAGTTGATGGTGTTCCCCTTGTCCACCACTATCACCTCGGTTTCGTCCTCGCCTCTGTTCGTGAGCGATGGCCTTATTCGTTGAACTGTGTATTCCTTGAGACCCGGGAAGGCTAGCACTTTCGACTCGATGTTATCAGCAGCCTCCTCCGTGACTGCCACTAGCCGGATGCTGTTCGTGTGCCTTTCCATGTACGCAGGCAGCCCCCGCGCCCCTTTGATTGCCGACTCGACGAAGGGCATACTGCGCAGTTGTTTTTCCAGGTCTTTGGTCGTTTGCCCACGCAGCTGTTCACTGATTATGTGCAGTTGGCGCTCCGCGTTGCCTGTTCTGGTTTGCCTCGGATGAAATACCCTCACCCTCGGGATGCAAACGTCTGTTGCCTGGAAGTCGTCAGCCCCCAGTGGCACGCAGTGAAGAGGGAGATGGGCCAGGGAGGTCGCCAGCGCAGTGATGGCGTATTCGCTTTCCTCAAAGGTAAGATGGAACTCGGCTATTTTGTCCGCGTACCAGCGCAGCTGAGTTTTGCCACTGCACAGAACCGGAGTGGTCTCAGAGAGGTCGTGAAAGTGTCTGATTGCTGACTCCAGGTGGCCGATGTACTGTATCGCTGTTCTCGGTTCTTCACGAAAGGGCCCCACCGTCACTTGGGGCCCCTTCTTGTGCATACCAACTTCATCCTGCTCCTCCGGGGGCAGGTCAGTGCAGTTTACTACTAGCTGGTAGTGAGTTTTGCCGTGCCCTGCCGGGAGCCCGTAGATGGTTTCCAGCGGGAAGCCCCTCTGGTATTTCACGTTTCGCGCGTCCTCGTAGACAGTGGCCATGTATTCTGCCACCGCCTCCAGCGCCGTCATATCCGCTTCTGCCGCATCCGCGGCCTCAATCAGTTTTTTCATATCTTCGCCATGTGTGTCGCAGAGGTCTGGCATGGTCGCTCCGCCTGGGTACTCTTCGGTCCTCCTTGCTGCTTGCTCTCTTATTTCTTTGATGAACTCCTCGGTGTTCGCTTGGTCCGCTGATCCTCGTTCGTGCTCCATGTGCCTGCTTGATTTTTCTTCCTGCCCCACTTGCTGGGGACTTCTTTCTCCGAATTTTCGCACATTGCCGGCTTTCATGTTGGCTATCTTAGGTTTTTCGGTGGCTGTACGACTTGTGTCTGGCTTGTTCGGGCAGGGGTTTTGAGCACTACATGTAAAGTACGGCGCTACAGATACGGACAGGGGAGTTTCACGCACTGCAAGTACGGGTTGGCGCACCTCATGTCTTACCTGTGTCGCCTCATCGCCATTGTTACCGTTGTCTTGAAGACCTGCGAGCACAGTTAGTAGAAAAATAACATTTTAAAAAAAATCTATTTTTGAGCCCGCGGCCCGGAGAGAGGTGCACGCCTCAGGCGGGTTCGCGAGAAGTGACATAGTTTGATATCTTCTTTGATGGATCGATTGCGACAAATTCCTCTGATTGCTTGATGAGATGAATATTTTTATAATCACCGCTGCACAATTAATAAACGAGTGACCATCCGCTTCATCCTGTCTGGTCCGATTACGCACGCATCCACGCGATCGTGTGAACATGGGAAGATCTTAACATGCCTAAATCATAACCACAAAGACCATCAATTCCCTATACTCTGAGGTTTTCATCACACTCATAATAAAGGACCCATTGCACGTTACTTTACTTATTACAACGGCGAAAGCTGCGTGATGCCCGCTTGTAGCACCTCAGACCTTCGCTGCGGGGAGAGCAACGTGGTTATGCCCATGTCGACGCAGCCGATGCAAAATTAACAGGCAATGCATGCAGTGAACAAAATTTCCGGTGGAATGACACCGATCCGCATCTGATGCCAACATGAGGCCGTCGCGAGGGCGACATGCGTATAGAGCACACACAACTCATGTCGTCTCATCTCCACCATCCTCCATCTCGGAGTTGTCACCACCAACTTGAAAGTTGGTTCTCCAAAATGATAGACCGTAGGAATCGCGCCCCATATGGGCGCAATCAAGGTGAAAGTTGCTAAAATGTGGCTAAAACTGCAATTTGAGTCCATTTCGGGACCTTAAACCCCCAATTCGGGTTATTGTACCATGCAACTGACATATGCGGACATCAAATATCGGATTCTCAACATATAATAAATTGGTTCTTCAAGATGCTAGACCGTAGGAATCGCGCCTCATATCAGCGCTATCAAGGTGAAAGTTGCTAGAATGTGACTAGAACTGCAATTTGAGTCCAATCTAGGACCGTAAGACCCAAATTAGGGTCGTGATGACATGAAACTGGCATATGCGGACATCAAATATCGGATTCTCAACATGAAAGTTGGCTCTCCAAAATGCTAAACTATAGAAATCGCGCCCCTTGTGGTCGCAATCAAGGTGAAAGTAGCTAAAATGTGGCTAAAACTACGATTTGAGTCCATTCGTTCTAGGACCTTAAAATGCAAATTAGGGTTATGGTAACATGAAATTGGCATATGCGGACATCAAATATCGGATTCTCAACATGAAAATTGGTTCTCCAAAATGCTCGACCATAGGAATCGTGCTCCATATGGGCGGGTACAAAAAACAGTCGATCCATCCCATCTGAGTCGCGGAAGTGGTCATATGCGAAGTATATGAAAAATACATGAAGTGTTTGATCAGGCCCTGAAGTTCTTTTTCTTTTTTCTGGTTTTAAAGTTTTTGTTCAGGCCCTGAAGTATTTATTCCGTCCCTGAAGTTTTTGTTCGGGGCTTGTAGTCTTTGTGCAGGGTTCATACAAACATGCCCGAATGCGCCCGAGCAAGCAGGTCTATATGTTCCGTGCACTCATGGCCTCCGCAGCATGGTATTGATCTGCGCACCCATGGCACTGCTAGCACGGCCCGCTTCTGTGCACCCATGGCACTTCTTATGTAAGTAAGGCAGTCACGGTTGCCAATACATGTCGATCAATATGAGACAGGGCTATTTTCTTTGATGAAGTGTCCGATATGGGGACTGTCATGTAAATATGATGATTAATATGCCTTAATGTTCACATGCTTATCATTGTATCAGGGTATGCAATTCCATGCCTGCATTTGTCATTGGGCTAACACGGAGGTGAGACACATGTGCAACGACACACAGGACCATTCACGATTATTTTCTATTGTCCGGCCACGCTTCAGGAGTACTCCTACGAGATGACCCTGCATCCATTTCAATTGCATTTTGTATAGCATGTATCTTCCGAGAACCAATATGTACTTCTGGATCATTTTCGTTCTTGCTGTCGTTGTCAGAAAATTCTTCAAGTTCGAGTGCATTGCCATTACTTCTCACGGATGTTGGTTGATTAAAGACACTATTGTCATCCAAACTCATATCCTTATGTTCTGTATGGCAGCAACCCACCGACACAGCATGTCAAAACCTATATGTCGAATACCGAAGAATAGCAATCGAATCTCAAAAGCGAGATTGCCCCAAAAGTGAATATATAAGCAGTCGACGTAGGAAGTGTTTACCGATGCTAGGAATGTTAAAGGTGTGTGTGCACATCCTAGGATATCATTTCATTCTTCGAGCACAAGGCACGGGTGCAATGTCCGGTTGATGCAACTGTCCCGATAACATCAGCAACATATAGCCTAAAGTGATATAGAGGCCAGGAGGTGATTGCTGCTCTCAGATGGCATCGGTGCTAGAAAAGCAAATTCATGCAGCTCGTGTTGATCTAATTTGCGGAAGTACATTCCATACCTCTCGTTGATGAGGGACGCGTGGCTAAGAAGTCAGCCCCTTGGTTATGGTCCAGGATGCCATTCTGATATGGCAACACAAAACACCACTCCGGCAGCATGCTGCTGTCAGCAAATCAGGCGGTCATATATCTCAAATCCAATTGCAAAATGCCAACCGAGCTCAGAATAACATTGCACTAGGATATGAGAGAAGCATGCAGGCACAGGTGGGAGCCGTGCAATAGATACTGCTCACTCACTCAAGTGAGTGTGTACTTATTTTTAGGGTTTTACGAGGCATGGCGTCTAAATCACTTCACCGGCATCCCAATGAGCAAGAGAAGCATGCAAGAACACGGAATGGCTACGACTAAATACTAGTAGCATGACCTCGTAAGAAAAGCGAAATTTTGGGACGATCGGGAGTGCATTCATTACTCCACTGCAGGATTGTTATGAATAATCCATACAGGTTATCCGGCCCATGAATGGCGTCGCCGCATAGCCCACACAGGCACATTAATGATCTTAGAGGATTGCCTGAAAAGAACTTTTGATTTCCCCCTGAACGTATATGCACATCCCTGGTAAGAGTCGGCTTGCCTGCAGAGTCTTTGCTATCTACATGCGCTCCAAGAAGGGCGGATCGAACCCTTACCGATGGCATTACCTCGTCGTAGTCCGAATGTGTATATGGCAGTAGCTGTGCAGGGTTACCACCCAAAGCTCGGCCAATCTGTCGCCTCAACACAAAGTAGACCACTACCACTAACACCAAGCCAGCTGCAGTGCAACCGATTGCCAACGCAAATGCAAATTCTGTTTGGCCATCATCATCGGCGGCTGTATCGTCATCAGGAATTTCTTCGATTGGCAACACCTCATAATCCAGCACGGCTTCCTCCGGGTCTGAACCACATGTGCAGGTTGTGCATTCGCGTGGAGAGAAGCCAAACAGGCACCACCACCAATCCACCCACACAACAGCCATGGCTAAAATACATCTGGTATCACTCAAATACTCAAATCCCCTAACTACATCGATACTGCGATTTTGGCAGGGAAATTAGCCATGTTGCTTCGAGATGTGAGGCAGTGGTGGCATCTGTATGTCTTTGAGGTAGAGGTAATTTTGCCCACCACGGTTCTCTCTGAAGATAGACTGCAATAGAACCGATGCCTACATCAAAGGGGGGTATATACTGACGGCGAACCAGTGATCATAATGTCATCACAATGCGGCGACGATGAGAAAGTGACAGCAACAGGCCATCTCTGATTGTCAAACGGGCAGATGACGGGGTATTGTGCCCGAAACACAGCAGCAGACGAGCAGGCTGTGTTGTACAGTATCAGGGGCACAACAAGCACCACACGGGCTATGAGGTTTCAGTGCTGCAACACAATTGAGATGATCTGAGAAGAGCGTGCACCCGGCCTTCAACAAACGACCTGTGCCAACTCTGCATGGCATAACTACTTCATTTGCTTTGGTGATGAGGGTGATGCATAGGAATGGTAGAACCGTTTTAGGTGGCTTTGGTATAGGGTCCGTATTTTTTATACAAAGCAGCAGGGGCCCTGAAACACGCTCATCTTTCGAAGAAGATCGCACCTTGCGGCGGAGTTAGGGGCGGAGTGGGCGGCGTTGGGGGATTGGGCGGACTTGGCCAAGCAGCCACCCCAAAAGGAAGGGGTGGGGTCTCGCTTGCATTGTACACATTCAGCTCACCAGTTGCACTATGCAGCAGGCGCCCTTCCCCGGTGTAGATGACTACTTCCATGTCGTATGAACCAACGTTGAAGCCACATAGTTGGTCAGTTTCCTGGTTCAATTGGTCAATTTCTAGGTGCCAAATTAGCGGCGCCACCTCGGAGTGATACCGCCACGTGGCCGTCACCTCAATGCGCAGATTCCTCAACGCCTGGATAGCCAAAGACTCATTGGTGGGGCCCGCCTTTTCAACGCCAGCAGCTAGCTGCGCCAGGTAAGTCACCCAATCCGTATCGAAGATGCTGTTACTGGAAGTCAAATTTGTGGTGACGTTGCCGAAAGTGGCATTGAGCTGCCCTATGGTGGCGTTGGCAGAGGGTAGCAGGATTGTGCTATTCCCATTTGGCAGGTCAAATTCATCCACGTCGGTAATTTCTGAGCCGTCGGTGGTGGTCTGGCGGCTGTTACCGGCAACCTGGTTTTTCAGCAAGCCCTTAACTTCATCCAGGCTGTAAGCTCTGTCCGTTGTGGAGTATATCTGATTCATGCTCGTCATGGTGTATATATGGAGCTTGGCCAGACCCTCGACAGGTAATGACTTGGGGAAGTTTAAGTTCTGCATGCCCTCCATGGTATACAGCTCCGGGTTCGTGCCGGCATGAGCGACCCAGCCTGCCGTCTGTGAGAGGAGCGCCGGATCCGACAAAACCTGCTGGAACACCGAGATTCCCGTCTGCTTGTCGAAAAATTTCGCCTCCCCCACAAATCTGTCGAGGTCTCCCCGCTGAAGGCGCTCAAAGGCCTCCTTGGGCCCCGTCTTCAGACTGAAGTTCAAGGGCAACGAGACGCCAAGGGCGACACACGTTGTGTCAGGACTGCTCATGGTGTACACAGACGCCACATCTGCGTTTGAAAAGTCGATATACAGTGCCGGTGGTGGACTCGGAGGTTTGGGGGATACCCAGGAGGGGCGCAGGGGGTGATGGCTTAGGTGGGGGGATTAGGTGATGGTGGCTAGGAGGTGGAGGTGAGAAGGTGATGAAGGTCTCGGAGGCAACCACATTTTTGCTCGTTACATTACCATAGCTCTTGAATACCGGGTCGTCGTCGAAGATGTCATCAGGATTATCCTCCATGAGGAAAGTAAAGTTCTGGGCAAGCATGGTGACGTTAAGGTCATCCGAGTCCGAGGTGAGAGCCACGGTGTATGTCACTGTGGAGGTGACCGCCACGCTGCCCTCGGTGATGCCATCGATGGTGACATCGCTCTGTTCAACTCCGGCAGCAGTGGCAAGGCTCGCAGTGTAGTCCTGCTTGAACTCCCATTCAAACAGAGGGTCGTTGAAGGCGTCCATTGTGAG